>PVJH01003413.1:0-105816 GCA_004026705.1 Nesogale talazaci
TAGACTAGAGAAACAAATTTCATAGACATGCATATGGACATAAGGGTTTATATACAAAAGGAATGGAACACTGAGAAAGTTCCCAACCCAGTCCAATTTAAAGTCACGTGTCCCATATTTACCCATATGCCCGACACCAGTCTATAATGTCTCCTTCCGATGCACAAAGTCACAGGTCAGTGGGTGCAGAATCCTGGCATGGGCTGGGGTCAGTGGGTGCAGAACCCTGGCATGGGCAGGGGTCTCCCCATGGCTCCTCACTTCCAGGGCTCAGGGTTCATCAACAGCATCCAGTGGTGGCAGAAGTAACTCATCACTGGCAGGGGTCTCCATGTGGCCTCTCCAGCTTCAAAGGTCTGGCTCCATCAGGGCAAAGCTGTGTGCCTTCTCTGGCTCCTCAGACGTTGTCATCTTGTTTTGTCTATGATTAATCGTTTCTGAGACTAACTCCCAACAACTGTGGAGATAAAGTCTCATCTTTATGAGGGAAATATTGTGAGACTTCCCATATCAGGGAAAGCCATGCCCACACAGAGGCCTCATTGGCTATCTCCAGATTAACAGGCTAGACACCACCCCTATATCTCAATCATGAAATTAACAAGCGCACATGACCGCCACACCTGCTTTCATCCCTCTTCCTGAATATTGATGTTTGCTCCATACTATCTTTTGCTTAGATTTGCAAATGGTTTGTTTATTCTGTCAACCTTTTCAAAGAACCAGCTTTTTGCTGCCTTCATATTTGCATTTTTTTGTTTTCCCACTCATTTATCTCTACCTTGATATTTATTATTTCCTTTGTTTTGCTATTAAAAGTATTATTCTGTTTGCTTTGTTCCAAATGCTGAAGATTTTGTGATAGGGTATCAAACATAAGTCTATATTTCTCCTTTATATGTGCATTTATCATTTCCAAACCAACTCTGATAACTGTCTTTGCTGTATCCCATAGGTTTTGTATTCCCATTCTCATTAGTTTCTGGAAACTTTCTAATTTTGTCTCCATTTTGGGACCTACTCTTTTTGGAGAACAAAATTATTCATCATCCAAGTATTTTATATATATATTTAATATCTCTTTTGTTGATTTACAGCTTTGTGACATAAATTATCAGAGTAGGATGTCTGAGTGACCTCTATATGTTTGAATTTACTCAAGCTTGACTTGTGTTCCAGCATGTGGTCTATTTTCAGTGCCATGTAAACTTGAAAAGAATGTAACTTTTTGGCATTTGGATGGAGATATCTGAATATATCTATGAGATTGAGTTGTCTAATTATGGAGTTTAGTTCTGAAGCCTTCCTATTGAACATTTTTCCCGCTTGTCTATCTTTCTCATAGAGCAGTGTATTGGCCACCTCCTATGAGGTTTCTTTTTTCCTATTTTAAAGGATTTGACTGACAAATGCCATGAATATTTCTCTGGCATGTATACATTGTTATGCTAACTAGTTGTTGGACTACTGATCCAGTGAGCATTATATAATGACCAAATTTATATTTTGTTATGTACTACAGTTTGAGATCTATTTTCTCAGAGATTAGGATTGCAACTTCAGCTTTTTAAAAATTGTCATTCTCTTGGTATACTTTTCACCACCAATGATTCTCAACCTTTTTTTGTAAGAACTTGATATGTGTCTCTTGCAGACAACACACTGAAGCAATTTGTTTCCTAATTCAGTCTGCTAGTCTTTGTCTTTTAATGGGTAGATTGACACCACTGACATTTACAGTTATTGCTTCCATCTGAATTCTTTGCTGTCATATCATACCCTTTGTGTTACATATTTTCCTACCTCCATTCTTAGCAGTGTGTTATGTATGTATGGGGAGATTCCTTTTTGCCTTTTTAAACATTTGGGTTATTGACGTTGAGTGTTGCATTCAGTGTGCTGACTTGTGAATAGTGTTGTGTCCATCTGGGTAGAGAAACAAATTCAGGGAGACTCATTTGTGGATAGGAAAGAGGTTTATATACAATAGCAATTGAATATTGAGAAAACATCCTAGCCCAGTCCAGATAAAGTCCATAAGTCCAATATTAACCCATATGTCTGATACCAATCTATAAATTCTTCTTCAGACTCATGCAACACATGCAAAGAAACCAAATGTATGAAGATCACAGATCAATGGGTGAAAAGTCACATGGATCCAGTGGCAGTGGAAGCATCTCAGCACTGACAGGGGTTTTCACAAGGCTCCTCCAGCTCAGAGCACTAGCATAGCTCCATGTGTCTTGTCAGCTACAATGTGTCCTAGGGAGTGAGCCATGGTCCTGCCTCTAAATAACACCTCTAAATAAGGTCACCAATTTGTGACATGACTGACAGGCTGAATTCCACCCCTTCACTCTTCATCCTCTCAAATTGACAACAGATTATATAACTACCACAGTGTACTATATGGTGGTCTTATGTGTGGATATTGGTCTTCTGTCCAAAGTGAGTTGGCAAGAATTTTTGGTAGTGATGGGTTGTTGTGTTTTGGTTTGGGCTTTACTGTACTCCCTGAATTTTCCCTTTTCTGGAAAAACTCTTACCTCACCATTTATTTTGATTGATAGTTTGGCAGGCTACAGAATTATTGGATTACTGTTATTCTCCTTCAACTTTCAGAAGATACTAATCCACTCTCTCTCTTTCATGGTATCTGCTGATAAATCTGAGCATATTCTTATCTGGGTAACTTTTTAGGTGAATTTTTTTTCTCTACCTGATCTTATGATTTTTACCTTTTCCTCAAAGTTAGATAATTAGACTTCTACAAGCCTTGATATATTCTTCCTGAAGTTCAGTCTAATTGGTTTCCTCTCTGCTTCCTGGATTCATTAAATTGCACAAGTTTTCTTCCAGAAATTCCCTATTTTGGCTGTTGAAATCTTTATTATATCTTGTTCTGGTATCTCAATTATTCAAATATCGTTCCTCTTCATAGTATTCTCAGGTTTTCTTCACCTTCCTTAATTAAGGAACAGCCTTTCCCTTTTGCTGAAATCTACTTGGCTATCTTTAAGATCACTGATATGGTTCTCTGCTTGTTTTAGCCTATTGGTGAGGTCTCTTACTGTATTCTGTGGTTCTGTTCTCTCATTCCATAACTCTGGCATTTCCCTTCGATGGGTAGACTCTGTCTTCTCTATTATTTAATTCTTTTTCTATACTTACTCCCTTGTATCCTGTTTGACTCTAAGCAGCAATCTGAAGATCTCTTTGTGTGGCAGTTCTTCTATGTACATCATTAGGCAAGTCCTCTTCCAATGCTGGATTTTGTTTCTCTTGCTATCTTGTAAAGGTTGCTGATGTGGGTTGTTTTCTGCTTGTCATTTTGGTGGAACTTGGAATCATTTTCTGTAGAGTCAAGGAACTCTGAGTTTTCTCTCTGGGAGGCTAGTAAGAATGATTCTAAGGACTACCTGTAACCAACAGCACTGCAGGATCAGACTGTGTCTCCATATCACTGGGATTTTACTTTTACCCAAGCAACCAGGTTTACCTATTTGGAGGGAAGTTAGGGTGACCCTCTTGAGCAGTGTGGGCAGGGTGTTTTCAGGCAACGAGTGTGGCACTGGGCAGATCGGTCACATAGGAAGCCATGGCAGCAGTGGGAAATATATGGGCCAGGGAGAAAAGGTGCAGGCTTGTAGACTGGCAGAAAAATCCAAGGGGGAACAGGTGGTACAGCCTAGGATTGTCTGTGCCCCAGGCGACAGGTCACAGAAGCTCCACAGTATGAACGGGGGTAAGTAGGATCAGCACTGCAGGGAAAGTCAGCCCACAAGCTAGACCAGAGTCCTGGGGTGCCATGAGACCCAATTGTATATATCCCAACACCTCCCACCCCAAATTCTCTGGACTTAAACCCACAAATGCCATGGATCTTCTGATTCAACTGTCCCTACCTCAAAGCCATCTTATAGGAAGTCAGCCCATTTCTTTTTCTTTTTTCTATTTCATTTTACTGCAGGCTCATGCAGCTCTTATAACAATGCATACATCAATTGAATAGAGCACATTGATACATATGTTGCATAATCACTTCCAAAACATTTTCTTTCTACTTGACCCCTTGGTATCAACTGCTATTTTTCCCCCTCCCTCCCCCAAAGCATTGTTTTCTTAATGTCTTTTTCATAGCATTCTTTGCTGGCATACAAGAATGCAATTGACTTCTGGTTAGTAACTATGTATCCTACTACCTTGCCAAATTCCTTGATTGTTTCCAGTAGGCTTTTTGTGGCGGCTTTGAAGTTTTCTATAAAGAGAATCATCATATCATCTTCAAATAATAAGAGTTTCACTTCTTTGCCTATTTGTAATACCTTGATTTCTTTTTGTTTGTCTGATGGCTCTAACTAAAACTTCTAGCATGATATAGAATTTGGTGATAAGGGACATACTTGCCTGGTCCTTGTTTTCAGTGGGAATGTTTCTAACGTTTCCTCATTGAGCATGATGTTGGTTCTTGCTTTCTCATATATGGTGAGGAATTTTAACTTTATTCCTATTTTTCTGAGTATTTTGAATAGAAATGGGTGTTGAATATTGTTAAATACCTTTTGTGCATTTATTGATATGATCATTTGGTTTTTATTTCTTGCCTTGTGTGGTGAGTTACACTGATTTCAAATATTGAACCATATATGCTTACCTACGATGACTCCCACTTGGTCATAGTTAATTTTTTATATGTGCCATATTTTACTGGTCAGGATTTTGTTAAGGGTTTTAGCATCTATGTTCATGAGGAATATTGTTCTATAATTTTAATCTTCGTGGAGTGCTTACCTAGTTTGGGAGTCAAAGTTATGCTGACTTCTTGAATAAGTTTAAGGGTTTGCTGTTTTATTCTATGTTCTGGAAAAGCTCATACAGTATTGGTGTCAGACTTTCTTTGAATAGCTGGTAGAATTCCCCTGTAAAACTATGTGGTTCTGGACTTTTCTTGACTGGTATTTTCTTAATGACTGGCTCCAATTTTTCTTTTGTGATGGGTCTGTTGAGTTTTTCAATATCTGTCTGCATTAATCTGAGTGGGCGATATGTTTCTACATATTACCCATTTCTTTTAGATTGTGGGATTTGTTTGAATAGTTTTTCACGGTGATGTGCTATTCTTTTTATTTCATTTGATCTGTTGTAATGTCATTGTTTTCATCTTCTATTCTAGGTATTTGAATATTTTTTCCTCCTTCGTTAAGTTTACCAGTGGTCTCCCTATTTTTTTAATTCTTTAAAGAACTTGCTTCTTATCTTCTTAATTTTACTATGTTTTCTATATAATTTATTTCTGCTTTGATCAATATGATTCTTTCCTTCCTTTAAGGAGAGATTATGTTGTTGTCCTTGTTCTTTGGCCATGCTTTTTTAAGTTTCAGGGACTTTTGGAGGGGGTGTCTTAAGATCAAGGGTTGTGTCACACTGTACCTTGGGGAAGGGGGATTACTTTTGCCAAGTGAGACTGGTGCTCCCTAGGTTTATGCTCACTATTTAAGCCTGTTTCCAGGCTTCCCTATAGATTTATCTCCATGCAGTTCACTTGGCTGTGAATAATTCAGCCTACTATTGAGGGGTTAGGGCTGGGAGGTATCTACTGGGGGGGTCTCAGTCTGGGTGAAGAGCCAAAGCTATTTATACTTTTATCCTACCCACCTGAGATAGTCCCATAGAACTGCATCCCTGCAGCTTTGCCACTTCTACACTCAGTCTGTGAGAGCTGGGGGGATTATAAAAGAGAGTCTAATCAGCAAACATTGCTGTTCTTTGATTTTAGCAAATTTGTGCCTACTTTTCTTTATGCTGATAATATTGTGATCTGGAGATGTAGGATGTCTCTCTTAGTGGCTGCCTTGCTCTAGTCTATGTGGTCTCCTTCCTTGGTGTGTTACTCAGTCACCATCTTGCACTCTTTACCACAGAGGTTTTTCTAGAAGCCTTCAGGAGATTCTGGTAGTCACTATGTATTAGAACAACAAAATTTTCATCTTATCAATGAGGGAATTGTAGCATGTTCACAGTCCCCAGGTCTTATACCAAAGAAAGAGACAGATGCTCTGATATACTCAGCACTCCCTTGTGCCCCTGCAAGCTTGACTTGAAGACTAGACATCATAGAGCAGCCTCATACTCATGATGACACGTCAGAGTAGAGTTCTCATCCACAGGGTTTCCCATAGCTACAGGTCTTTCTACTGAGCCATTCTGGGTGAACTCCACACTTCTCAGCTGACAGAGTTCATCATTTGTACCCCTTAAAGATAAGGAGGCAGCAGGGAGGGGCATGTTTAGACAGCAACAGCTTTAAGGGGAATTTGTGTCAATCATGAGCCATATCCTCTCTTTCTTTATCTGGATACTCAAGCTGCAGCTTATTACAAACATCAGTATCTTATCCCAATCACTCCACCAAACCAGAACAGGTCATTCCCACTTTGCATCTGTCTGGAATTATACTAGAACTTTAAACTGGTTCATTTTCAGCAGATGGGTTGAACCAGAATGAACGAGTTGCAAGCCATGGATTATACACCAGAGTTTAATATGAAGGAAAGGGCAATAAAACATGCACAGACCTTACTGCAATCTTGTCCTAAACTCTACCCAGAATAAACAAACCTACTAAAAATGTAACCAGAAGTATGTTACCATTCATGTCTGTATAAAAAGAGGGTCATTGTATATACACAGAGAAGTATACATGTGGCATTTGCTGGTACTTGCATAAAATTTCTCCCCCTTACACAACAAATAAGAAACTGTTGTATAGGAGGGAGACTTTTCATTCAACTCTAATGCTTAACCATGGAACTGCTTTGATTATCTAAATAATGCAATTGATTCACTTCTACTTTGCAGAAGCAACCCCTACTTCAAATTTTCCTGTTTGTAAGCCATGAACCCATTTGGCCCAGCATGGCCAATGAACCCTCTGGTTCATCCACTCAGCTAGATTCACCAAGAGCTGGGCAGCTTGCACTGCTGTGGGCTTGCTGTTGGGCACACAATAAATACCTCCTCCCCAAACATAACACACCCTATTCACCTCTCAGCAGTCTAAACTGCACACAACTCAATTTCCTTCCAACCTTTCATGTCCTTGTCTTAAGAACTGTGGCCAAATAAATAATCTGCTCATGAAGGAACTATCTACTTAATAGGCACCATTTACCTGGCAACTTTTTTCCCCCAGGTAGAAAAGAATAATTTTAATTTTATAAATGCATTAAATAAAATACATGTTTAAATAAAGGCAGTTGTATAGTGTTTTAATTATCCCATCCATATTCCTGAATCCTCACTTCAAAATATAAATTTAACAAAATTTGTAAATAATGTGGCGCACGTGAATCTTGCCTTTTGCACCAAATGACCCCTGGGTTTTTTGGGGGGGGGTTGTTTTTTTTTAATGACCCCTGTTTTAATTAAGTTTGACACTCTTGCTCTAATCCAAGAACTACCAAGAGGGGATTGGCAAGATCCATGGTAGATCTGCTTCACCTTTGATCTTTATGGCTCCACCCTTCGTTTCTTCTGCCCTGCTTCACTCTACCCCCACTTTGCATACCTCAATTGTTACATTGCAGATTAAAATCCACCATGTCCCTATGATAATTTTTTAAATGAATCATTTTATTGGGGGTTCATACAACTCCCATCACAATCCATACAAACATCAATTGTATGCAGGCCACATTTACACACTTATTGCCATCATCACTCTCAAAACATCCTCACTCCCTCCAGACCCCCAGTATCAGCTCCCTATATTTCCCTTCCTCCCCCTTGAACCCTTAGTAATTTACGAATTGTTATTATTTTCATACTGTACACTGTCCAATGTGTCCCAACACTCGCTTCCCTGTAGTCCGTGTCCCAGAGAGAAGGCTACGTGTAGATCCCTGAAGTTGTTTCTCCCTTTCTATTTCTCCATCCCTCCACCTCCCAGTATTACCACTCCTATTACTAGTCTTGATGGATCATCTATCCTAAGTTTCCCATGTTTCCAACTTCATTGCATATCTCCTGGTCTAGCTGGATTTACATGGTAGAACTGGGGTCATGGTAGTGGGTGGGAGGCAGCATTTGGGAACTAGAGGAAGGTTGCATATTTCATTGCTACTACTCTGTATCTTAACTGGCTCATCTCCTCCTTGTAACCCCTCTGCAAGAGGATGTCACCTCACCTATTGATGGGCTTTGGGTCCCCAATCTGTACTCCCCCTCATTAAATAGTAATGTAATTTTAGCTTTTTGATGCCTGACACCGGATCCCTTCACCACCTCATGATCACACAGGTTGGTGTGCTTCTTCTCTTCCATGTGAGCTTTATTGCTTCTGAGCTGAATGGCCCCTTGTTTACTCAAGCCTTTAAGACCCCAGACTCTATATCTTTTGGTAGCTGGGCACCATCAGCTTTCTTCACCACATTAGCTTATGCACACATTTGTGCTCAGCAATCATGTCAGGAAAGTAAGCACACAATGTTATGCTTTTTAGTTCTTGAAGCCTGATATCTAATCCCTTTGACACCTCTTGATCCCACAAGCTGGTGTGCTTCTTCCATGTGGGCTTTGTTGCTTCTGAGCTAGAAGGCTGCTTGTTTACTTTCAAGCCTTTAAAACTCCAAACACTCCGTCTTTTCATAGCCGGGCACCATCAGCTTTCTTCACCATGTTTGCCTATGCACACATTTGTCTTCAGTGATCATGTCGAAAAGATGAGCATCTTGGAATGCCAATTTAATAGAACAAAGTGTTCTTGCACAGAGGAAGTACTTGAGTGGAGATCGAAAGCCCATTTGTTGTCCTACTACTAACCCTATAAGTATGCAGTTAATCTCTTTCCCCATCATCACTTATAAATATATGCCCCTATGTACATACCTGTATTTGAACCTCAATAAATGCTCATTATTCCACAGTTCCTTCCTCTATTTCCATTTTGCTTCCCTCTTGTCCCACTATCATGCTCAATCTCCATTTGGGTTTCAGTATTTTCTCGCTGTTACATTAGTCTTAATCAATCCCTATCGGCCTTCTCTCACCCACCTTGTCACTGATTTTGTATCAATTGTTATTCCCTTTTTCCTGGGCTGGTTGACATCACCACCTTTCCCCTCCTCCCCCTCTTCCTCCCTAGAACCATCAGTCCTGTCATTTTTGCCTCCAAACTCTTTGTCCAGCCTATTTTGACTAGATAGACCTGCAGAGGTAACAATATGTACAAAAAAAAAGGCCTCCTAAAATGAAGCAACTGAAGCAAATAAAATAATGATAACAAGAGCAAGAAAACCCTCAATGTGCTATACATATATGTAAAAGAATAATAAAAATAACAGCAATATAAAAACCTGTATAAAGTTCAAGGTCAGTAGTTGACCTCCGAGAGTGACCCCTGGTTGAGTCGGATGGGGTGCCATACCCTGGCCCCAAAGTATATCTTTGGCACTCCATCTGTGACTCTACGCTGTGTTGCACACTCTTAGTGCTTTGTGGTTGTGTCTGACAGGGTATTATCTTGACCCTGCCTCTTCATCCTAGCCCCAATAGGCCTTGGTTCAGCGAGGGTAGCCGTATTTCATAGTGGGGCCGGCCGTATAGTCCTCTTTGTGCATTAGCTGGTCTGAATGGTAATATCGTCCTGAAGGCTATGTGGGCCAGGATGCATGTCATTCTCTCTTCCTCCATTTTCATTTGTTTTCATGTGCTCTGGTCAGGCATATCTCACTCTCCAAGCTTCAGCTTCAGTGCTGGCCTCCAAGCAACTTCCTCTGGTAGAGAGGTGGCTGCCCCTCTAATTGGGGTTAGGGCTATGTTCTCAGGTGCCTCCACTGGTTCTCCACTCCATGCTGTCGTGCTGCATTTACATCCTGAGTGTCCGGGTTTAAGTTTGGTCCCTCATTCCCTGTGGAGATATAAATAATATGCTCCCCTTTGATGGTTTAGTGCCCCCTTCCCTTTCTACACATAACCATCTGCCTCCCCTCACCCCTCCCCCCTAGTTGGCTACCATATGTAGCCCTAGATTTGATCTGGCCACTGCCATATTACTTGGGCCTTCTCTCCTGGCAACTCTTACATTAAGACACCAACCAACTGCCACCACAAAATCACAGGCATCCCTCAGCTGATGTGCCAAGAGGACCTATGAAGACCATTCCAGGAGAAGCCAGTTAAACCCTTGCGTATTTCTCACTCCATTCCTCCTCCAGGCAAAACTGCATCCCTTCCCTCATTGAAAGAAAGAGACATCTTGATGAACAGGGTCAGCAGTTCTGAACCCATTACTATCAAGTCAACTTGACTCACAGTGTCCCAATGTATATTGGAGGAGTTTTTCATGGGTTATGATCCTATGAAAGTAGATTGCCAGGCCTTTCTTCTAGGTACCTCTGTGTAGATGCAAACTTAAAATCTTTGAGCAGCCAAGTGTGTTACTTAACTATTTCCAGTAGAGGGAAAAAATTAGGGTATATTATTTTTAGCCGATTCTCAAAATAACTTCTGATTCCAAAAGGTTTAAGCATCATTGCTCTAGAATACAGTTCCCATAGCAAAACCATTTAAAGCTTTTTTAAAAGTACAGAATCTGGGCTGACCCTGGTGGTGTAGTGGTTGAGTGCGGGACTGAGGCCCATGGGCTTGGCGATTCAAATCCAGCAGCAGCTCTCCAGGGGCAAGGCTGGGTAGCTCCCACGACCACCAGAGGGCAGTTATGGCCCCCCAAAAAGTACAGATTTTGAAACTCTACCTAAAATATCTGAAGGCAGTGCCTATGAATCAATTGCTCTGGCTTACTAACATTTGAAATCACTGACAACGCTGTGGCTTAAGCACTGGGCTGCTCTCCAAAAGACTATTAGTTCAAATACATCAACTGGTCCTTGGTGGGGGGGGGGGGGAGAAGGAGACTTCTTCCCTGAAAAGTTATAGTCTCAGAGTTGGAATTGCTTCCACCACATAGGGTTTGGGTATAGGAAATAGGGTCAAGAGGTACTGCCGGGTGGTGCAAAAGGTTACAGTGCTTGTCTGCTAACTGAAAGGCTGGGGATTTAGTCCAACCCAAAAGCACCTTGGAGAAAAGGTCTGATGAACTGCTTCCCTCAAATCAGCCATTAGAATCTCTATAGAGCACAGTTCTGCTCTAATGCATATGGGCTGGCCACCAGAAGTCCCTAGCAACTCTGCTGCAATAAATGTGAGATGTGTGCAGCTGCCACAGCCTTCTCCTGGGTGGAAGAGTTGATGTATTCTTTAGAAAATTGTTACTGCAGAAAGGGGGGGGGGGGCGTTGTTGGGTTGACATGGAGTAGAGAATGAAACAGACTCTCCCCAAGAGGGGGGAAATGTGTTTTGGCTTAAACTTCCCTCAGAATTGCCTCTCCCTTAAAAACAAGCTCAGAGAACCAGGCAACTAAAGCCTCTGGGATGCCCTGGTCAAAGGGTTTTCATCTATAACTCTTTAAACCCCTTCCCAGATACCAAGCCTGACATATTTACAGGGAAAAAGAAAGTCTGACTTGTTTATTGATCATGCACTTACCATGTGTGAGATTTTGCACTCTCCATATATGACTTATGAAGGGGCTAATCCAATGTTACCTCAGGCCCAACCTGACACCTTGATGGACAGTCAAACGCTTAGAACTCCAAATGAATGCTAACACTGTTTTTACAACCTGCTGAGGCTTCATTCCAGTCTTTCTTGTGATTGAAAACCTCTTCCTCTGATTTAGAGGGTCCCATCCCCAAGCTTTCTTATTATGAGTCAAGATCTGTCCATGTAAAATCCCTTTTATGCTGCTATTTTAATTGAACACTAAAAAATAATAGTTCGTGGAATACAAGATTTAGTGCCGCACATAAAACAAGTAAAATGACAATAATAAAAAATATCCACATCACTCAGATAAATTATGACAAAGCTCTAAAAAATGCAGCCCTATGAATACTATATATTCTGTGGTTGGTTTTCCATTTTCACCCCAAAATTCAATAAATTATTGAGTGTTAGCATTCAGCAGTATGACTTGGGCATGGTATGACTAGATACATAATTCTCCCCTCAAAACATCACAGCCACATCTTATCATATATGTCTTTACAACTCTTTATTAACTCCACCAAAGAAACTTATTGAAGACCCACCTTCATTGTGACCTCAGGGGTTTCCCACTCGTAAAAACAAAACAAATTAGAACCCTGATATCCACATACATACCAGAGAAAATCAATAGTTTTAATTTTCGTATTGAGGCCCACAATTTTCCACTGACAGCTTCAGCAGGTTTTAATGGACACAAACAATTTACTTTTACTGTTTTAATTGTTTTTAGTCAATCACTTTTTATTGCCCCTCTACATCTGACTAAACAAATTAATCGAGCTCTATTCATAAATGATGACTTGGTAAAATAGCCAGTTATGTATATTTTACTAGTTGATCTTCAATTACAGGCAGCATTTAGAAATAGCAGGCCTAAAAGGTAGCATTAGTCATTAAAGCAAATCCTAGAGGAGTCAGGAGGAAAAGGGCAGAGAGGAGGGCATCGAGGGCAGCTTCCAGCAGGCCTACATCTACTCTGGGGACTCAGGAGTGACATCAAGCTCGTCCCTGGAGAGGAGACATGTCAGGGTCACTGGTTTCTGGGATAGCAAAGGGCCTGCAAGCCTGGAAGGCAGGTGAGGGCTGTTGTGTCTAGTTAATTAGGAGACTCTGTTACAGCCCCAGCATGCCTGTAGTCAGTTACACTCACCGGCTGCTGTGTGTGCAAGCCATTTTCTTAGGAATCAAACAAACTCTCTCTACTTCTTTTACTCACAGCCATGATATCCTGAAGCTGCACAGTTTTGGCCTCCAAAGAAGTAATTTTGAGAATCTTTATGCCCTGGGGGACATGAATTGTTAAGTAAATAAAAAGTTGGCCATTTGAACCTACTCACAGATGCCTCTGAAGAAAGTTCTGGTAATCTGCTTCAAACACTTCACTGAAATGAAAACTCCACAGGTTTACTCTGAAATATATGAGTTTGCCATGAATCAGAATTAGCTGGTTGGGCTTAAAAGCAAAATATATGCATAGTGGTAAGCTTCAGAAAACCTCCCTTCTTCCTGAACGTCATGTTTCCTAGTTCAAAAAACATTGTTCCTAAAATTTTTATTATTGTAAATGAAAGTGAGTATAGGTTGGTGACCCAAAGTCCATCTGAAGATAACAGTCTTCCCCTTACAGAGGGGTTGCAGGGAGGAGATGAACCCATTAGGGTGCAGTGTAGCAATGATGAAGCATACAACTTTCCTCTAGTTCTTCAATGCTTCCTCCTTCCCACTATCATGATCCTGATTCTATCTTATAAATCCGGCTGGACTAGAGGATGTACACTAGTATAGAAAGGAATCAGAAACATGGGGAATCCAGGACAGATGATCCCTTCAGGACCAGTGGTGAGAGTAGCAATACTGGGAGGGTGGAGGAAAGGTGGGGTAGAAAGGGGGAACCAATTATAAAAATCTACATATAACCTCTGCCCTGAAGTATGGACAATGGGGAAGTGGGTGAAGGAAGACATCAGACAGTGTAAGATATAACAAAGTAATAATAATCTATAAATTATCAAGGATTTATAAGGGAGGGTTGGAGAGGGAGAGAAGAATGAGGAGCTGATGCCAAGGGCTTAAATAGAAAGCAAATGTTATGAAAATGATAAAGGCGATGGATGTACAAATGTGCTTGACACACAATGAACTTATGTATGGATTGTGGTAAGAGTTGTATGAGCCCCCAATAAAAGCATTAAAAAAAAGCATTGGTCCTAGAGCCTTATTACTAAAGGAAATGCCATGAAAGCAATTTTATATTTAGCTCCTGGATTTGTTTGATCACAGTATTCAAGCCTTGGACTTGATTTGAATCCTCAATTAATGTTCATTGGTTTTACCTCTCATGATATTATATGCGGTGGAATTTTCTACAATAGCCCCAAAGTGCTCCCTAACTTAGAACCCTTCCAGTTTTCCAACTCACTATAGAATGGCTGTGAGTTTGATGTTTGTAAAATCAATTATATTTCAATTATATGCACTGGTCATAAACAGAAAAGTTGTAGGAGGAGGTAAGTGGTTTAATAAGGCAAAGTACCCTGCCTTCATCCACTTGTAAAGGTTGAGGAGAGTTGGTGAGTTGGAAGTTTGATTTGACTGTGCCCACAGTAAACTCTAAATTTAAAAACAACATCCAATCATAGCTAGTGTTCAATTAAAGAAACCATTTGTGAGTTCCAACTCAAGAAGTGAAGTTAACTATGTTGCAGAGACTGAGAAATGGACACTTGGTTTCCAAAACAACACCTATCACCAGGATTTGCAGGGATCATTTGGATTGTCCTCATGGGGCACCTAATGCACCATCTTTAGAATGTGCAACCCACTGGCCTCTCCTTCAAGGGGTTCAAGGCCTCTGAGCAATACTGGCATCATCACAGTGAGAACTAATTCTTCTCCCCCGTGATTTATTTACACGTTACAGCTGTCAAACCCTTGAAATTTCTGCTTGATCCAAAGGGCAAATAACTATTCCTTTTAATTGTGATTTATAACTCTGGATTAGGTAAATATTTGACTCTCAATTAATTCCCCAACAGTCCTAGCAATGACAGTGTAGCTGCTCCATGCCTCCTTCTGCTTCCCTATCAGGACCAGCAGTGAGCGGGCCAATGACTGACAGTGAGGGATATGGAACAGGCTGAACTCAGAGAGTATGCAACGTAGGCCTTTTCATAGAAGCAGAACTGTAGGAAAATTAATATGCAGCCATAAACTGACATTTGAATCTATCAGTTAAATCAGAGGCCAACCTCTGACTTTACAGAACTGCTGGAGAAGACTGACTACTGACAGTAAAAGCCGTTATGTGTCCCAGTGCCAAAAGGAGCAAGTGGTTCCTTGAGAAATCTTTTGTATCCTCCTATAGAGGAGCAGGGAACTAGGGATCCCCTTGCAGACTATCTGCCACTCGTTATCAGACCTCATACTAGTCAAATCTCCGTGGCTCAGGTTCCTCCTTGGCAAAATGGGAACAGAGACTGGTAGAACTCATTTGCTTTGGTATCACCACATTTGCTTTGTTATCAGCTCCTCATATTCCCCTCCCTTCCTGTTGCCCCCTCCCTCGTGAATATTGATAATTTATAAATTATTATTTTGTCATATTTTACACTGTCTGACATTTCCCTTCACCCACTTTTCTGTTGGCCATCCCCCAGGGAGGAGGTTATATGTCGATCCTTATAATTGGTTCCCCCTTTTAACCCCACGCTCCTTTTACCCTCCCAGTATCACCACTCTCACCACTGGTCCTGAAGGGATCATCTGTCCTGGATTCTCTGTGTTTCCAGTTCCTATCTGTACCAGATTTTTAAGGTTGAATTGGGATCATGATAGTGGGAGGGGAGGAAGCATTTAGAAACTAAGGAAAGTTGTATGTTTCATCGTTGCTGCAGTCACACTGACTGGCTTGCTCCTCCCCATGATCCTTCCCTAAAGGGATGTCCAGTTGCCTACAGATGGGCATTGCGTCTCCACTCTGCATGCCCCATCATTCACAGTGATACAATAGTTATTTGATGCCTGACACCTGATCCTATGGACACCTCTTTGGTGTGTTTCTTCCACGTGGGCATTGTTGTTTCTCAACTAGATAGTCACTTGTTTATCTACAACTGGGATCTTTAAGATCCCAGTTACTATATTTGATAACCAGCCACCATCAACTTTCTGCACCACATTTGCTTATGCATTCACTTTGTCTTCAGTGATAATGTCAGGAAGGTGAGCATTAGAAAGTGCCGTGTTAATAAAACAAAGTGTTCTTGGTTTGAGGGAGTACTTGAATAGAGGCCCAATCAATGTTCATCTGCTACCTTAATACAAAACCTATAAAGATATGCAAATTGATCTATTTTCCCCTCATTAAATATCAACTTATTTACATATGCCTGTATTTAGATCTCTATAATGTTCTTTGCCTCCTAGTTCCTTCCTCTATTTCCTTTTACTTTCCTGTTCAGCCTTCAATTGGATTTCAGTAATTTCTCTCAGTTCCATTGCCCTTGATCAGTCCCCACCAGGCCTCCTACACCCTCCTCGCCATCAATTTTCAAATCACTTGCTATTCCCTTTTCTGTGGGTTTATTAACATCCACTTCCTTTCCCAAGCCTCCCACTCTCCCGTGTTCCCCCAGAATAGTCAGTCTGGTGTTTTCTCTCCCAGATTGTTTATCCTGCCTATCTTATCTGGATGGGCATGCAGAGATAATAATATGCACAAAAACAAAGCAGACCAAAACAAAGCAACAAAAAAAAAACCAACAACAACAAAAAAGAAAAGCCTATAAATATTTCAAGGTCTGCTTGGTGAACTTTAGGAGTGTTTACAGTGGAGTCTGATGGGATGCCACATCCTGGTCCCATAGTCTATTTTTGGTATTCTTGAAGATCTCATTGCTTCATCCTTGGTGTTCTTTTGCACGCCCTTGGTGAAGGTACAGTCATCTCAGAATAAGGTTATTGTTGTGGTTTAAGGGAGAGGCACTGGAGAATCTTTTGAATAGACTTGTGTATTGGGGAATGCTGTCTTGTACCGCTACTATTATCATGAAAACATGCCTGGACTGGCCAGCTGGAAGTTACCGAGCATGTAGATTAGACCCAGTTGTCTCAGCCAAGGCCATCCTAGATCTGCAAACACTCAGCTGTGAGAAGAAGCCCAGGCACAACCAGCAGAGCTAACCCCTAACTTACCCCTGGATCACAGAAACTAATGAAGACATGTGGCTCTTTGTTATGGTATAGTACCATGGCAATGAAGAAATGCTAAATAACCACATCTCAGAATGGAACAGCCAAGGTAGTTCCACAGGGAGGCATCCCCATCTCCCCAAGACCCCACGTGGAGATACAGGAGCATCCACCATTCTAAAATATGGGAATCACTGAGCTCAGGTGCCAGTTACCAACTGCCCTTGAATCAATTCCAACTCATGGTGACCCATGCAGAACTACAGCCCACAGGGCTGCCAATGGCTGACTTTGAAACAGATCTCCAGGCTTTCCTTGTGTGATGCCTCTAAGAAGACTTGAATCTCCCACTCTTCCATTAGCAGATGAGCAATTAACCATTCTCATCACCTGGCTCAAATACACAATGGACAAAGTTCCAGGCCAGTGTGCTTGACTTGAGATACAGCACACTGTGGCTCAGGTATGGGGCCCTAAAAAAAACCTGAGATACAATTGAAACAATGACAATAGATGCTAGCCAGGCAGACAATATAAATTAGTTCTGAACCAGATGGTGTGAGTTTGAATGTCACCTACTCTGCTTATAAACTTCCTGACATTGAGCAATTAATTTTTTTCAATACCCCAGTCTCTATAATCCTTATTGTGGGCATCAAGTTGGTCCCTGATGTATGGGGACCTCATGCAGGATGACACAAAGCACTGCCTGCTCCTTGTCATGGTCTTGAATTGTTGGGGATAAAACAGTTGTGATCCATAGTTTTCGCTGGCTTGATTTTCAGAAGTAGACCACCAGGTGATGCAGTGGGCAGGAATCAAATATGAGTCAGGCATGTAATGCAAGAGTTCTACAACCAAACCACCACTGTCCACATTCAGATATTACAGTGTTATAACGCTCATCATCATATGAAAGATTCTGAAAGTCCTTCACTACAGAAACAGTTTATCCTTGTCAAGAAGGATTTATCTTCTTATTTGAACTTTTTCTTATTTGAACTTTCAGTAATAGAAGACATTTTTAGTGAAATTAAGATACATTTTCAGTTAATATTAACTTTAATCTAAGTGGTGGGATGTATAAATCTTGAAGGGTAGGGCTGAGCCCTGGTGGCATAGTGGTTGTGTGCAGAACTGCAGCCCACAGGGTTGATGGTTCAAATCCAGCAGCAGCTCTCTAGGAGCAAGGCTGGACTTCCTACTCCCACCAGGGCTGTCATGCCACAAAAAAAAAAAATAAAGATAAGGTGACATTATTTGGGCTGAGCCCCAGTGGAGTAAGTGGTTGAGTGCGGGACAGCAGCCCGCAGGCTTGGCAGTTCAAATCCAGTGGTGGATCTCAGGAGCAGCGCTGGGTAGCTCCCACGACCACCAGAAGGCAATGATGCCCCAAAAACAAACAAAAAAATCTCCAAGGGTCTCTGGTGATGGGGTTAGTGGAATAAGGCCCGTTTCTTCAGATTCATACATTTTACAGATCTCCACTAGATGGCAGCACAAACTAAAAGTGGGATGAGAGTTGCCCACTAAATACCAGCAAGAGAAAACCCACTGTTCCATGGGTATGAAAGGGTCAAGTATGATTAACCCAGCATATTATTTAAATTGAGTCCTCTGGGATGGCTAATATGCAGGCTTGGTTTGCATACTACTTGTGCCACCTATCAGCTGTGTTTCCTGGACTAAGTAAATTAACCTTTCTGTGCCTCAAGGGAGTCATCATCTGTAAAAGGGGATAATAGTAGTACCTATTGTATTGGTTTTCTGTGCAGTCTTGGTAAATGTGTATAGAGCATCTAGACCAGTTCCTGAAATATAACAACTGCCCAGTATTTACTGCCTATTAGCAATTCTTTTTTTTTTAAAGCACCATTTTTTTGTTTTGTTTTTGGGGGGAGGGCATCCAGCCTTTGTTCCTGTGGAGCTGGAATTGAACCTCCATCCCAGTGGGCCGCAGTCCCGCGCACAACCACTACACCACCGGGGCTCAGCCATATTATCAATTCTTATATTCTTGGCTAGAAAAAGGAAGCTCCTTGCTTTATCATTCCTCCTAATGGGAGAAAAGACAATGTATACCATTCAGTTTATGAGTTTTAACAAGAAAGGCCATGTGTCAGATTTTATCCTATAGCCATGTGGATAGAGGAAATAACTGAACAATGGTCATAAATCCCTAAATCTTTATTTTAACAGCTCCAGTGACTAATCCTTTGATATACAAAAGCCATGCCACTATTTCAAATGTCCCATTCCTCTTAAACTTTCAAATGGATGCTTGATTGTCACTCCTTCATTGATCACCTGCATTATTGGCATGCAACAGCTGAGCCAGGTTCGACTTTTAGCACACCCTGGAGAAGTGAGAAACCAATCCCCCCTCCCTTTTTTTTTTTTTTTTTTTTTGCAGACACTGTGATTAATGGGTGGAGGCCAAGGAGGTCTGTGTAGCCACCTTATGTCAGGCCTTATTTTATTTTTAAATCTAGGAATTAGATTAAGGGAAGGCCCCTGATGTAGTGGATTAGAGAAATCATTTTTCATCTCTGCAGACTTGGGTTCAAACCTCACTGGAGCTCAAGAGAAGCAGCTTGTGTGGCCTCAGTCCATCCTACAATTTGTCAACATCCAACAGAACTAAAATCCTTCTATAAGGTCATTCGTCAAAGAGAGTGGAGTCATCATAGCCCAGAACTAAAGTGATATGAGAAGCTAAGTAGTTTCAGTTGACACCAAGTCTAGTCAGAAATGGTTTCCTTCATTTGAAACCAGCCCCAGGACATAGCTCAGAATCAGAAAAAGGAACTGTCAGTAACAGAGTCCAGCCCACACTCTCCCCACAGCTACCACCCCTGGCTATCATTAATCTTCTCTCTCTCTCTCTCTCTCTCTCTCTCTCTCTCTCTCTCTCTCTCTCTCTCTCTCTTCCTATCAGACATACATGGAATTACGCCTTCCATGACAGGCTCCTTTCATTTAGCATGCTGCTTTGGAGTTTCACCCACAATATGCCTTCTATAAAAAGGTCATACCTTTCTGTAGCTGAAAAGAATTTTACTATATGCCTCTATCATATTAATTTATCCATTCATCAGGTTATACATATTTGGGCTATTTCTAATTTTAGCCAGTATGAAAAATGCTGCTATGAAATTTATGTACATATATTTTCAAACCTCCAAAATCTGTATCTAGGAGTACAGTTGCTGGTCACATTTAAAAAAACTAAAACTCACCACAATCAAGCCAATTCCAACTCACAGCAACCTGTAAGACAGGGCGAATATGCCCTGGTGGGTTTCTGTGGTTATTATATAACCTGATGTCCCTTTGGGACTTAAGAATGAAGGCAGGGGTTTTACCTGAAAACCGGGCTGTGGCTTGATGACCTCATTTGGAGGTGTTACGGAGATAAATAGCTCACCGGCTGCAGGACATTCACTTATTCCCTGTGAGACATTCCTGTTGAGAAGACACATGTAGACAGAATAATGACTGGAAAAGTCACGTGGAGAGCCCTGCCAGCACTGAGAAGCTTACTCCAGTACTGGATCCTTAAGACTTTCCACCCACTGGCCTGTTATCTTCCCAAATTCATCGTTATTGTATGTGTTGTGTTAGTCAGAAAAGGACTTTAGATTGGTATCAGACATATGGACTAATATCAGACATATGGACTTGAACGACAGGACTGGGATGTTTTCTTAATGAGCAATTGCTCTTATATATAAAGCTCTTTCTTATACACATGTTAGTATTTCCATGAATTTGTCTCTCTAGTCTACCCTGACTAGCACAGTTTCTAAAACTCTTTGCAGGAATAGAAAGCCTCACTTTTCTACCTTAGAAAAGCCAGTAATTTCAACCAGTCAGTTAGCATCCCAACTCACAGCCTGCTTCATGACTAGGGTGCCTGCTAGGTCACATAGTAATTTTCTAAGGAAGTAATGCAAAGAGGTTCCCACTAGCATTCCCACTAGCACTGTGTGAACACTCTGGCGTTACGTCTTCACCAACACTTCCTATTGCTCACCTTTCTATTAGAGCCATCCTAGTGAATGAGCAGTGACATCGAATTGTGGTTTGTTAAAGAAGCATCTTTCCATGTGCTTTTTGGTGTTTTGGTCATCGCTTTTGGACCAATGTCTATCTGAATATTTTATCCATTTTCGTTTGATTATTTAACATTTTGTTTTTGGATCATAATTATATAGAACTATATTCATCTCTGATCAAATACATTGTTTACAAATATTTTTCCTATTCTATGGGTTGCCTTTTTACTTTCCTGATGGTTTCCTCCAAAACACAAAAACTCAGTTTGGACAAATTCCATTTTTTGTTACTTTATGTTCTATGTATTTGGCTGGGGATTTCTTTAAAGCAGCAAAGGCGAAGAGAAGAGAAAGAGGGGAATCTGTAATCACTCACAAGTATTGATCCATCCATTGCTGTCTATCATGCCACATTTATTCTGAATCTAGAGGGGTGTCATGATTGATATTAGGTATATCTTGGGTGAAAGCAGAAAATAGTGGGAAGATGTTTTATTGATTATGCAAAGGCATTCAACAGTATGGATCGTAACAAACTATGGAGAAGAATGAGACTTCCAGAACACTTCATTGTGCCCGTGCAGAACTTTCACAGGGACCAAGAGGCTACCAGATTAATAGAAGTGAATAACCCATGGTTTAAAATATTTTAAAGTGCACATCAGACTTGTATCCTTCAGCCACAATTATTCAATCTGTATTATTCAATCTGTATTGAGCAAAATAAAGATTGCTGAACAATCTGTAATCTGCAAACAAATATTCCAAGAAGCTGGGCTATATGAAGAAGAAATGCTGCATCAGGATTGGAAGACTGCTTATTAACAACCTTCAATATGCAAATGATAAAACCTTGGGAGATACGCAGGTTTCCCTAGAGAAGTAAAACCATAACACTTAAAAAAAAAAACCATGGGGAGAAAGGAAGAAAATGGCTTCTAGTTAAGACTCACTCATCTGCTACCAGACCAGAAAAGAGGGAGATATGGTGAAGGAGACTGGGAAGTGGAGTCCTGAAATTAGAACTAAGGTACTAGGGTTTACCCTGAACACCAATTTTTTGTGATTTCCACTCACAAAGTGAACCAAGAATGCACTAAATCACTCTAGGTTCAAAGCGCTGGGCTTGTGGGATCTCCAACCTTTTGCAGCAATTTCCCCAGGCTGAGCTTTAAAGGGGACATAATCCCAGGCAGGAGGAGAACTGCTGAGACCTCGTCACAGAACCCCAACCAACCAGAGCTCCCCATGCTGTCAGCTTTCTTGAGCTTAGAACCTGAGAAGTGGGGCTGGTAGGAAGCCATAATTTGATGTGGGGATGGTGGGGAGGGGGGAAGCATGAATTTACCTGAGCCAGGTCATGGTGTAGCAGAAAATAGTAGATAGTTATAGTCTAGGGGCTAGTCAGTTCCAATTGATGGAGAAGTAAAAAACCTTTCTAGTAAGCTGGGGTCCAGCATGACAGCCCCCAAATCAAATAAAGGGACCTCATACGTCCAACATAATAAATTATATTTTCTGGGTAAAAGTGGCAAATCCTAGGATCATTAATCAACCCCCAAGGAAGCAAGTAAATTGAGTCTCTGAACATACAATTGCATAAGAAGAGAGCCTACTCTAAGGAATGCCACAAGTTGGCTACAGGGCCTGGAGGCTTTCAACATAACAAAGATCCTGTTCCTAGATGAGCAGAGTCACAGGTCAGAACCTGGGAGCCAATTTAATCTAATGATATTTTAATTTGGGGGGCTGGGACACCTCTAAGCTCATCGGGCATAGCAGTCTGGAAAGGTTAATTAACCCAAATCCCCTCTCAGTGTCTACATACAGCTGGGAAGGCCCTGCCTGTCCTGGGGCCCTCCACTGGGTTGAGGGAACAACCCCTCCCTTTCTGCAGTGCTACATACAGCACGAAGCAAGAATACCAGTGAACTTCTGTGCTCAATACCATTGGGAACTGATGATGCCTGGCTGCTCCTGTGATCTTGTCTTCAAGGGGAATCCCACCCAGCATCTGTGGGACCCTATACCAAGCAGACACACCACCCCACTACTAGAGGCAGAGTTGGAACCCCTGCAGCTCCGTAGTCCGATGATCAAGCTTGAGTTATCTCCTTATTTACCACTCTACTTCTTTCTTTATTCTCTTGCCCTGCTATCTTTCCCACTGCAGTCGGTCTCAATGAGCACAGTTTTGTTTGTTTGTTTCTCTTTTTCTTTCTTTTTTTAATTTTCTCTCTTTTTTCTCTTCTCTCCCACTATTTCCTATCATATAACATTACTTGATTCCAGTCACTACCCTCTGCCTAGGGCAACTCAACCCAAATAGCAGGAGGGACTCCAGTCTGACTGCAGTTAGAGGACTGCACACCACACAAGGCAGCTGTGACAGCCCTCTACAGCACTCCGTGCTGGTGAGGAAACCTCCATTGGTCCTCTAAGGTGATCTTGCCAACCAGGGCAATTCTGCCCAGTATCACTGGATCCCTGCAATAAAAGGGCAAGTCAACCTACCATATTGGGGCATGACTCAAATGTCTCTGGGTCTGTAGTCAGACAAGCATGAATCAGCTATCTCTTTATTTTTATTTTTTTCCTTCTCTCTTTCTTCCTTCTTTACCATCACAGCCAATCTTAGTGCACACAGTTTTATTTTCCCCTTCTTTCTCTTTCTTTTCTTTTCTTTCTTCTCTCTCTGCTCTCTTCTCCTCTCTTTCTGCTTTTCTGTTTCTCTCCCCTTCCTCTTCTCCTTCCACATGCCACAGTGGGTTTCCAGCCCCAGACCTTCTGCCTTGGGCAAATCTGCCTACCAGTGGGAAGAGCTACAGCTTGGCCCCTGTGACAGCACTGCACACCACACAAAGCAGTGCTTCACACAGCATGGGTTTCAGCTATCTATTTTTTTTCTCTTTTTCATTTCCCTCCCTTTATCTTATTCTCTTTTCACTCTTCCTTCTTTGCTCCTCTTATATCCCTTCTCTCATTCCCTCCACAGTCTCAGCAGACACAATTTCCTTTTTTGTAGTTTACTTTTTTGATGGATTTTACTTTTGTTTAGTCTTAGCACTTTTTTAATATAAATGGGTGTGACTTTGCTTGGCATTTTTGCTCCTATCTTTGTTTCCTTTTTTATCTTTTGCTTCTCCTCTACCTCTCTTTCCTTTCACAAGTCACTCTCATCCTCCAGACCACTCCCCTTCACCCAGGGTGACTCTGAAGGTCCTGTTGGGGGACTGCCCCCCTGCATTTGCTCACATTCAAACAGCTGGGGAAATCATGCCAGCCCTTCTCTGTACACCAATTGGCAGGGATGTGCTCCTTCAAATGACTGGGGGAACTCCAGCCATAACCCCAAGGCCCTACAACAGTCTGGGGAAACTCCTGCCCACCACCAGTGGTGCTGCACACTGCCACAGAAACATCCACCTACCCTTCATGGTGATCTCTTTGAATAGGGTAATTCTGCCTACCAGATATAGTGTTCTACACCAGGGAGGGTATACCCACACACCCTCCTTGTCACTCCAGTTACCGAATGAAACACCACACGCAACCCAAAGTGCTCCAAGCAAGCACTGTGAGACAAACCACTAAACAGCCTACTTAGAGATCAGTCACCCTCACAGGTCCACAACAACCCAACCAGCATCCCCTGAAAGGATTAGTCAACTTACTTGCCACATAACAAAATAACGGTCAGCTAAGGTAAGAGTGAAATCATAGGAAAATGCAATGGTAACCTGACCCTCCAGTACAGCTACATGCAGGTAATATGTAGAAGGACTTATATGAGAACTCCAAGGGAGAGCCCAGTGCTCTTTAGCTCTGGAAGATGGATTCAGGCTCCTCTAAAACACCCATAAACAGCAACCAGCCCGAACAGCCTCAATAAAAAAGTTGGAGAAACAGAAGACAATGCTGGAAGAAGTCAAACACCTAACAATGTGCACAGAAGAAGCACATGTTGACCAGCCACAGAAATTTCAAGAATGCTGCTTGGAGTCATACAGGATATGAGGGATACAATACAGAAAGAGGAAGAAATGATAGAGGAGATAAAGGCAACACGCAAAAGGGAAATATAAGGATTAAAGGATGAAATAACAAAATACTGAAGCAAATTGACAGACATTGCCAACAGACTTGAGGAGGCAGAAAATCCCATCACAGACCTAGACGATAACCAAGCAGACCTCAACAAATGGGAAACCAGTCAAATAAGACAATCAGAGAAGTCTGATGCTATGAAGAGAAATGATATTAGAATAACTGGGCTACCGGAACAAGACACAAGGAAGTCATCTGCAAAAATAGTGAGGGAATTTTAGAGGAAAGCTTCCCCACCTTAACAAATGAAAATCAGGCAATCATTCAAAAGGCTGAAAGAACACCAGTCAGACTAAACGCCAAGAAGAAGTCACCATGACACATAATAGTTAAATTATCAAACTATGAAGAAAAGGAGATCATAAGAGCAGCTAGAGAAAAGTGTTATGTAAAGGTACCTCAATAAGTATGTTCAGACCTATCAGCAGACATGATGAAGAAAAGGAGGGAATGGAGGAACATATTCCAAAAATTGAAGGAAAACAACAAAAACCCAAGAACACTATACCTGGCCAAATTATCTATTAAGATAGATAGATGATAGATAGATAGATAGATAGATAGATAGATAGATAGATAGATAGATAGATAGATAGATGAAGAAGGAAGTCTTCCAAGACCAGGAAAAATTCAAAGACTACACAAAAAGAAACCCAGCCCTACAAAAGATCCTTGCCAATCCTGTATGGAAAGAAAATCAACACTCATTAAATTCATGTAGAACAACTCCACCCATGGGGCGACAAAGAGAAAACAGCCCCCAAGATAACATCAGCTCAATAGTGGAAAGAAGGCAAAAATGAACCATGCAAACAACACAAGCAGATAATAAAGCAGGTAGGAAAACACCCAACACAAAAGGTACAAGATGACATCACAGAGTCTACAAGTGGGTGTAATAACAATAAATACCAATAGCCTGAACTCAGGCATCAAAAGGCAAAGGCAAACAGACTGGCTCAGAAAACACAGCCCATCAATTTACTGCTTACAGGAGACACATCTTAAGCTTGCAGACAAAACCAGGTTGAGAACTAATGTTTGGAGAAATATATACCAAGCAAACAGAAATGAAAAAAAAGCAGGGGTAGCAATCTTAATATCAAACAAAATGTATCTCAAGGTACAAGCTATAAAAAGAGACAAGGAGGGGCACTATAATGCTCAAGGGAACCAGTGAGCATAATAAATGTATATGCGACAAACAGGAGGCCCGCAAAATTCATAAATCAAACACTTCAAAAGGTGAAAAAAGAAATCACAGGCTCAACAATTGCAGTAAGTGACTTTAAAACACCACTCCCTGAAAAAGACAGATCATTGGGAAAGAAACTCATCTAAACACAATTGGAAGATGTGACTTGATAAATATTTTCAGAGTTTTCCACCCAAATGAACAAAAAAATCACATTCTCTTCATACCCATATGACACATATTCAAAAAGAGACCACGTGCTGGAACACAAGTTGAACTTGAGTAAATTCAAGCACTTAGAGATTATACAAACATCTCTCTCTGTGGACATTGTGTCATAAGGCTGGAAATCAATAGAAAGATGGTGAAGAAAACAAGGGCCAACAATTGGAGGATGAATAATTCTCTACGGCAAAAGGAGTGGGTATTGACTCAGATTGGAGATGAAATCAGGAAGTTTCTAGAACCTAATAAGAATGAAAAGAATTAATGCTGCTAAAAGTTGGTTTTTTGAAAGGATTAACAGAATTGATAGACCACTGACAAATCTAACCCAAAAAAGGAAAGTACAGAAATCAATTGCAAGGATGAGGGATAAAACAGGATATTATAATGGATCCTAATGAAATCAAAAGCATAATTACACAGTATTATGAAGACCTGTACTCCAACAAATTCAATAACTTGAAAAACATGGACAAATATTTGGAAACACAATCCCTTCCTAGACTATCCCAGATGGATATCAAGAACCTCAACAGACCCAGAGCAATGGAAGAAATAGACAAGGTTAATTAGGGGATTACCAACAAAAACAATTCCCTAGTCCAGATGGCTTCACAAGAGTATTCTACTGACAGCCATCCTACACAAACTTTTCCAGAACATAGATAAAGTCAGAAAACACCCAAATTTCTTCTATGAAGCTAGCATACTGCTGATACCTAAGTGGGCAAGGATTCCACAAGAACTGAGAACTACAGACCAATAGTCCTAATGTACATTGATGCAAAAATCCTTAACAAAATATTGGCTAATAGAACACAAAAGCATATTAAAAAAATAATTCACCATGACCAAGTGGGATTGAGGGATGCAGGGATGGTTCAACATATGAAAGACCATTCGTATTATTTGACATATTGACATGAAAAATGATAAGAACCACATCATAATATTGATAGATGTAGAAAAATCATTTGACAACATCCAACACCCATTCCAGTTTAAGGCAATAAAAAAGATAGGAATAAAAGGAAAATTCCTAAATATTATACAAATATTATAGGTGAAAAGCCAACCACCAACATGGAGAAAAGACTTTTAAAAAATTCCTCTGAAAAAGGGAACCAAACAAGGATGTCCCTGTCCCCACTCCTATTTAACTTTGTACTTGAAGTCCTAGCTAACAACATACAACAAAGAAAATACATCAAAGGATATTCTTCCATCTTGGGAAGAAAGAGGCAAAAATATCATTATTCACAGACAATATGATTCTATACTCTGAAAATCCCCTAAATTCCACTAGTGGAGTGCAGGAAACAATAGAGGAATATGGCAGAATGGCAGGATACAAGATCAACAAACAAGTCTATTGGCCTGCTATATAAGTCAGACAAGGGAAATTGCTGACTAAAAATAATGAAAGATTTGTATGAGGAAAATTGTAGAGCACTATTACAAGAAATCAAGAGAGGCCTCAAGAAATGGAAAAATAGCCTATGCTCATGAATTGAAAGATTCAATAAAGATGTCTGTTCTACCCAAGGCACTATATAAGTTCAATGCCATCCCCTACGAATACTATCATCCTTCTTCAAAGAATTGGAAAAACTGATTTTCAGCTTCATATGGAGAGGGAAGAAGCCTACAGTATGCAGAGAAATCCTCAAGAAGAAGGACAAAGTGGGAGAGGTTGTTCTACCTGACTTTAGCATGTATTATATGGCCACAGTAGTCAAGAGAGTGTGGTACTGGTATAACCACAGGTATTCAGAACAATGGAAAAGAACTGAAGGTGCAGAAATTAAAAAAATAAACATACAGGCAACTGAGTTTTATAAGTGCCCAAAAAATATCAAATGGGAAGCAGATGCCCACTTCAACAAATGGTGCTGGAGAAAAATGGATCTCTACTTGTAGAAAAATGAAGCAAGACCCTCATGTCACTCCATGCACAAGAATAAACTCACAGTGGATCACAGACCTTGAGGTAAAACCCCAAACAATTATGGTCATTAGTGTGGGAATTAAGACAAACCTGAGAACCTTGGCACAGGGAATACATAGACTATCAGACATAGAGAAGAATACAAATAAAGAGGAGTCATAAATTGACAAGTGGGATATGCTGAACATAAATAACCTGTTCACATTGAAAGAATTCACCAAGAGAAATAAGAGAGCCCACAAACTGGGAAAACATCTTTAGCACTGACAATAGTGTACTAAAATCTACAACACTTTGCAAGATTACAATAAGAAAAACTAACTGCCTACTGAGGAGGTGAGCAAAGCACCTGAACAGAAGTTTCACAGGGGAAGAAATCTGAATGACCAATAAACATATGAGAACACGTTCCCTATCATCAGCCATAAGAGAAATGCAAATTCAACCAACTTTTAGACACCAGGAAACACTCTCAAAGATATTCCCATTTAAAAAATCAGTAAGTAGCAAGAGTTACAGGGGTTGTGGTGAGATAGGAACTCTCATCCACTACTGGTGGTCCTGTAGGTATGCACAGCCTCTATGGAAATTGATTTGGTGATTTCTAAAGCAGATGGAAATTGAGCTACCCTATGACCCAGCAATCCCCCTACTGGGCATCTATACAGAAGAGGCAAGAAACAAACCACTGCCAGACATCTGTGCTCCCGTGTTCATCACAACACAGTTTGCAATTGCAAGGAGTTGGAAACAACTCAAATTACCATCAACTGATGAATGGATTAAAAATTTGTGGTACATATCATACAAACAACGGAATACTACATATCACTGAAAGGCAGTCATGAATGCATGAAGTATATTGCTGCATCCGAAGAACTGGAGGAAATCTTGCGAAATTCAGTAAGCCAAGTGCAAAAGGACAAGTACAGCATGAGTTCACTGAGGTAAGTTTTTTTAAAAAATGCAAAAGGGGCATAGGGGAAATGCTACTGTATATAAAATTTTCTGGGGTGAAGTCCACGTAATATGTCAGGGGCCAGACCAAGTATAAGGCTAATTATGGTAACCAATTAAAAAGGCAGTGGGGTTGGGGGCGAGACAGCAATGTGTAGCAGGGAAACAGGGTACTTACTAATCCATCCAAGGGAGAATGTTATTTTTATTTTAATCCACCCAAGGGGAGGGGAGGGAAGCACAGTCTTAAACCCGGTGTTCCGGGATGTGAATGCACTGGGAAGGTGTGGAGCAGGGAGCCAGTGAAGGGCTCTGAGAGGCCAGCCCCAATAACAACCATGTGGACAGCCTCCCCTCCACACCCCAGAAGATTTTACATTAGAGGGCAGTACTGAAGCTAGGGGCAGAGGGTCATGTCTGATCAGAGCACACTGGAGCAAATGAAGGGGAAGGAAGAGAGCGTGGAATGCATCCTGGCCCACGAAACCTTGAGGACAATATCCCCACTCAGAATGGCCAATGCACAGATTAGACCAGCTGGCCAGCTCCACTATGAGACACAATGTCTCTTGCTGACCTATGACCCTTCAGGGTACAACACTGGAGACACAATGTCAGGATCGCACCCAGTCTGACCCTACCACACAGAGGAAAACACTAAGGTCTTGCAGCAGAGCAGCGAGGGTAGCAGAGCATGGAAGTCCTAAGGGAGTGCCAAGCATAGACTTTGAGGCCAAGGTGTGGAACCCATTGAACTCAAGCAGAGGTCACTTCTAGAGGTCCACAAACAGACCTTGAACTATTTACAGGTTTTTCTTTTTATTATTTTATTTATTTATAATGTTTTCTGGACATTGGTTTTTTTCTTGGTGTAGTTGTTTTGTTTTGCTGTTTTGTCTTGCTATGTCTTGGTTTTTTGTGCATATTATTATCTCTGCAGGTCTATCTCGATAAGATAGACTAGATGATTAGTCTGGAGGTAAAAACAATAGGGACTGTGGTTCAAGGGGTATATGGAGGAAAGGAGATGGTGTTGACCAATCCAGGGACAAGGAAACAACAAATGATCCAAAATCAGTGGCAAGGAGGGTGTGAGAGACCTGATAAGGAATGATCAAGGGTAGGGTAACTGAAATAAATTACTGAAATTCTAATGAAGACTGAGCATGATAGTGGGACAAGAGGGAAGTAAAAAGAAATAGAGGAAAGAAATAGGAGGCAAAGAGCATTTATAGAGGTCTATATACAGGCATGTATGTAGGTAAAATATTTATATATGATGATGTATGTATGGATTGTGATAATAATTATGTGAGACACCAGTAAAATGATTAATGAAGTTTTAAAAATAAAAACATTAAAAAGACCTCCTCTCTGGGGTGCAGACAACAGGAGCGGGGGGACATTGGCCAGTGTATGATATGAAAAGGTAATAACAATTTATAAATTAGTAGGGGTTCATAGGGAGGAGGAAGGGGTTGGGGAAATATGAGGAGTTGGAACTTTTTTTAAAAAAGAACAAGAAAAGGGGAAAAAGGAGCTTATACCAAGGGCTCAAGTAGAAAATATTTGGAAATGAATATGGCAACATGTGTACAAATATGCATAATACAAATGATGGATTAATGTTATAAGAGCTATAAGAGCCCCAATAATATCTATATTTTAAAAAATCATTTAAAAGGACACTTATGAGTTTATATATTATACATGTGTCTATATACATGGATAGGCTTATATAATAAAAAAGAATATAATAGCAAATTAGAACACACAGCTGTACAAAGAGCTTGATTCATCACATTTTATTGGGACAGTAAATATATTGAATGTTCTTCCAACTCAAACCAGCTGCTGGTCAGTGGCTGAGGAAGCAGACAGTTGAAAGATGAGATGTACAGGTCACACAGAGCCTTGTGGTGAAGTGATGTGAAGTAGCGTTATTAACTGTCACACCCACAGTTTCCTATCTGAAACCATCCTATGCTCTTTAGCCTCAAGAGCGAGGTAGCCATGCTGAAAATCCTATAGGTCACCTTTCTTGGGTCAGGCTGATTGATCCCACTGCTATGAAGTTGATTCCAACCACAGTAACCATATAGTACAGAGTTGAATGGCTTTCAGATGGCAAAACTTGACCAGAGCAGACAGCTTCCTGTTTAAAAAAAATTATTGGGGGCTCTTACAGCTCTTATCACACTCCCTATACATATCCATTGTGTCAAACACATCTGTACGTGTTGTCATCATCTTTTTGAAAACATTTTCTCCTACTTGGGCCCTTAGCTCTTCAATTTTTTCTTCCCTCTCCTCCTGCCTTCTCCCATGAACCCTTGATAATTTATAAATTCTTCTTCCTTTTTTTAGTGTCTTACACCAACCACTGTCTTCCTTCACTCACTTTTCTGTTGTCTGTCCCCCTGGGAGGGGAGTCATAGGTCAATTTTTGTGATTTGTTCCTCCTTACTCCCTACCCACTTCCCTTACCTTCCTGCTATCATTAGTTCCCTTATTAGTCCTGAGGAATGTATCTCTCCTGGATTCCCTGTGTTGTGAGCTCCTATCTGTACCAGTATACATGTTCTGGTCCTGTCCGGTTTGTAAGGTAGAATTAGAATCATGATAGTGGGTGGGGGGAGAGCATTAAAGAATTAGAAGAGGGGACTGAGCCCCAGTGGCAAAAGTGGTTGAGTGCAGGACTGCAGCCCACGGGCTTGGCAGTTCAAATCCAGTGGTGACTCTCAGGAGCAGCGCTGGGTAGTTCCCAGCAGTGATGCCCCACCCCCTGCCAAAAAAAAAAAAGCTAGATGAGGGTTGTGTGTTTCATTGATGCTATACTGAAACTTGACTGGCTTGTCCCTTCTTTGTGACACTTCTGTAAGGGGATGTCTAAGTGACTACTGATGGGCTTTGGGTCTCCACTCTGCCCTCTCCCTCAACTTTCCACTTGTCCCACTATCATGTCCCACCTTCATTGATAAGATTTTTTTGTTTTGCTTTGGGTCTTTAATGGCTAATACCTGATCCCATTAACATCTCATGATCACACAGGCTGTTGTGCTTCTTCCATGTGAGCTTTGTTGCTTCTCAGCTAAATGGTCACTGTTTATCTTCAAACCTTTAAGACACTAGATACTTTATCTTTCGATAGCAGAGCACCATCAACATTCTTCACATTTACTTATATATCCATTTTGTCTTCAGCGATCGTGTCAATGAAGGTGAGCATCATAGAGTGCCATGTTACTAGAACAAAGTGTTCTTGAATTGAGCAAGTACTTGAGTGGAGGTCTTGAGTGGAATGTTCATCTGCTGCTACAACATTTTAAAAATAAAAATATGTACATAGATCTATTCCCCTATCATTATATATAAATGTATTTGCATATATACATGCTTGTATTTAGAACTTTATAAATGTCCTTTGCCTCCCAGTTCTTTCCTCTATTTCCTTTTACTTTCCTCTTGTCCCACTATCATGTCCCACCTTCATTTGGGTTTTCATTATTCCTCTAGGCTACATTGCCCTTGATCTAGTGCACCCCCAACCCAAAGCTTCATCTTTTGATCTTTCCAGGAACAGGCAGTTTCATCTTTATCTGAAAAAGGATGAGGTAGATTTGAACTGTCAATTTTTCAGTGAGCAGCTCAATGCCAAACACATAGTACCAATGTTCTAAAAGACTCAGAAATCCAACTCCTATGTGTATGTATTTTGACAATAAGTCTTCTATTTCTGGTAAGTTAGGTATATTTTCTACAGAAGCAAAACCAATGCCGCTTGCATGCATTTGAATATAGAAAGAAATTTTATAGAGAAATGGTTTACAGAGTTGTAGAAGTAGGTTAGTCTTTTTAGGTTCAAGTCAGGCTTCTCCTGACTTGTGTATCTGTGAAACTGAAGAACAGGAAGCAGAATGATGAAGTGAGTTTCAGGGAGAAGGGGGTGTAATTGTGGAACACAGGCTGATGGATGCAGAAGTAAATGAATCCAAGATGGGCCAAATGAATCCACTATCAAGAGTCCACTGACAGCTACTGGGATCAGCATGCAACACAACAGAAAATTGATGAAACAGACTCAAGAGCCAGTTCTACCAAAAGACGAAAGAGCAAATAGAAACTTCCTCCATTCGGTCTTTCTCTTATGCAAAAGGCTCCCTCCCAAGGAGGTGTCATCAGAGTGAGAGCTGATTGATCAGTTGAGCTCCACCCCTACCTTTAGCCAGCAGTGTGTCTAGTTGACATAATCCCTAACCATCACGTGTAGTAAATTGAATGCATTACTTCTAACATACAAATTCCTACTAGAATGCATCAAGACTATTTCCTCTTAGTAGGTAAAACTTTGAATAGGATACAGCCTGAGATGAAGAGATGGAGTCTCTTCCTCTCTCCTTTGGCCCCTTTTCTTTTGTTGTTTCATTTTAGGGTAACTTTTTTTGTACATATTGTTATCTCTGAAGGTCTACCTATATAAGATAGGCTGGATGAACAATCTGGAGGTGAAACGATGGGACTGAGGGGGGGAACATGGGAGAAGAGGAGGAGGGGGAAAGGCGATAATGTTGACCAGCCCAGGGATAAGGGTATAACAATTGATCCAAAATCAGGGACAAGGTGGGTGAGAGAAATCCAATAGGGATTGATCAAGAGTAATTTAACAGAGAGAAAATACTGACACCCAAATGTAGACTGAGCATGAGAGTGGGACAAGAGGAAAGTAAAAGGAAATAGAGGAAAGAACTGGAGGGGTAAAAGGCATTTATAGAAGTTTAAATACAAGCATGTACATAGGTGAATATATTTATATGTGATGATGGGAAAATAGATCAACAAGCATATATTATAGGCTTAGTAATAGGACAGCTGATGGGCAGTGGACCTCCACTCAAGCACTTCCTCAGTGCAAGAACATTTGTTCTATTAAATTGCCATTCCATGATGCTCACCTTCCTGGCATGGTCACTGAAGAAAAATGTGTGCATAAGCAAATGTGGTGAAGAAAGCTGATGGTGCCCGGCTATCATAAGATGTAGCATCTGGGGTCTTAAAGGCTTGAGTAAACAAGTGGGCATCCAGCTCAGGAGTAACAAAGCCCACATGGAAGAAGCACACCAGCCTGTGTGACCATGAGGTGTTGAAGGGATCTGGTGTCAGGCATCAAAGAACTAAAAATATATCATTATAAATAGGGGGGGAATACATATTGGGGACCCAAATCCCATCAATAGGTGAAGCAACATCCTCTTACAGAAGGGTTGCAGGGATAATTTGAGCCAGTTAAAGTACAGTGTAGTAAAAACGAAATATGCAACTTTCCTCTAGTTCTCAAATGCTTCCTCCCACCTACTATCATGCTCCCAGTTTTATCAGACAAGTCTGGCTAGAACAGTGGATGTACACTGAAGTTGGAAACATGGGAAAGTTAGGATAGATGTTCCCTCAGGACTAGTGATGGGAGTGGTGATACTGGAAGGGTATAAGAATGGTGGAATAGAAATGGAGAACCAATTTCAGGGATCTACATATAACTTCCTCTCTGGGGCACAGCCAACAAGGAAGGGACACATTGGACAGTGTACGATATGAAAAAGCAACAACAATTTGTAAATTATTAAGGGTTCATGGGGGGAGGGGGAAAGGGAAATATGGGTAACTGGTATTGGGGGCCTAAGTGGAGGGAGAATGTTTTGAGAGTGATGATGGCAACAATTGTGCAAATGTGGCCTGCATACAATTGATGTATGTATGGATCGTGAGGGGAGATGTATGCGTACCCAATAAAATGATTCGGTTTTTAAAAAGGGAAGGGAAAAGAGGAGCTTATACCAAGAGCTCAAGTGGAAAATGTTTGGAAATGAATGAGGCAACGTGTGCAAATGTGCTTGATACAGATGATATACGCAATGTTATGATAGCTGTAAGAGCCCCCGATAAAATTATATTTTAAAAAGTCATCATCCAAGGGATAAAGGGATCATGAGGGATGATTACTCTTGAAGTTACATGTTTCTGTAATTATTTTTTGTAGTGTTAGGTGCTGTGGAGTCAGTTCTGAATCATAGTGACAACAGTACAACAGTACAACAGGATAAACACTGCCCAGTCCTGCGGCATCCTCACAACTGTGTACGAGCCAATTTTTGCAGCCACTGTGTCTCTCCCTCTTGTCAAGGTACTTTCTCTTTTTCATTGCCCTCTACCTTGCTAACCATGATGTCTTTTCCTAGGGACTGTCTCTCTTGATAATAAGTCCAAAGTTGGTGAGAGGCAATCTTGCCATCCTCCCTTCTGAGGCACTTTCTGGCTGTACTCTTCACCAGCACCATAGTTCAAATGCATCAATTCTTCAGCCTTCCTTATGCCTTGTGCAACTTTCACATGCATGTGCAACAATTGAAAATATCATAGTTTATTGGATAAATTATTGATTATATCAATACAATCACCTTATACCCCTTAAGGATGATTGACAATGTTTTTTCTTTTTTTATTGTTCGTTTTGCTGTTGTGGCTATTGCTGTTGTCATGAAATGTTTATATAACTGCTAAAGTAAACTAAAGTCATTCATAACCTATGAACAAGCAGATGGATTTTGGGCTCCCATTTAATTCAACTCCAACCCAAGAATAGTTAGGTCTTCTAACATGGCCCTGCTAGATACTCACCCTCATGAAGAGATCACTGAAGGTGATGGTACTACAACAAAGTGTAGTGAAGAAAGTAGATGGTGCCTGACTATCCATTGAAATAGCATCTGGCGCCCTAAACAAACAGGCTCTGGGGAAGAAGGATGAGGCTATCTGATCCTGTAGTGATTTACAGCCTCAGGAATCCTATGTAGGAATACTGTGAGTCAGAATTGACTTGATGGCAGTAGGTTATTATGCTGACCATAATAAGGCATAATAGGGCAGGCCAGCCAAAAAGTATCAGGGCCAGCCAAAAAGTATCAAAACACGAATTTATTTACATCTTACCTAAGAATTAGCAACAAACGAGGACAAAAGAAACAGAAAACTGGGCAAAAGTAACTTCTTAGAGATTTGGCGGGATGGGCAGAATCTTTCAAGCTGTTTTCTAAAAGATCAAAGCAAAAAGCCACACCAAGAAATCTGTTGGACCACAACTGAGATGTATTGAGACTTTAGAAAATCTACTTCATAACAATTTCACTGATACTTAGATGTAGGGATCATACTCAAGCTCATTCTCAAAATAAATTTTTTTTGACAACTAAATTTTCCCTTAGTGAAGAATGTTGGTGTGCTAGAAGATGGTTTCCCTTGCCTGCATTCCTGCGGACTGTCATGGAAGCTGCAATGGTGCCATACTGGGTCGCCAGGGGAACTAACACTGTTTCTGCAACAATGAACAATTTTGAGGGTGGCACAGAACCAGGCCGTGTTTTGCTCTGCTGTACACAGGGTTGATATGGGTCAGAACCAATTCAAGGACACCTAACAGCAGCACCAGCCGCTAACAACATCATCAAATACCAACTTTTAAAGTTGGAAATGAAACGCAGCCACATGCCAAAATATAAGTTATCAAAAAAAACAGACACAGCACCTTTCTCCCTGCGTTCCTGTCGGAGCTGTGTTCTTCTGAAAACCTTTTCTTCCTTCATCAGTGAGACTTGTACGCCTCATCAGCAATGATCAGAAGACATATTTCTCAGCACATCCCAGCTTCCTGGACCAGCACAGCTGAAGGAGTGCAGCTGTCCGGGATGTCAGTGAATACTCTCTTTACTACACAGCAACTTCCCACTGCTCATTTCAACATGGCTGAAAGGCAGGTGCAAACATTAATGCTCACATGGAAATGTGTTCTTTCCGTCTTCCCCCCATGATTATCTCTCTTTTAAGTGCTCCTCACACTGCTCAGCCCCTCTGGCCTTTGATGATATCTGACCCACCAGGAGCTGCTCCAGGAGTTGTTCTGGGGCAATCTCCTCATCGCTGTTTGTGCATTTGCAAACAAAGCCTATACTTGTTATTTCATCGCTTCCTATTCACTGGCCTCCACAAATTAACGCCCTCTTCTTTCATGGGGCCCTGCTGTGTTGTTGCTGCCACACAACCACAACCGTGCTTTTGAGGTAGTGTTTCATGGCTTTCTTGGAAGCCTTAGTTTGATACAATTTATGCCTTGATTAAAAATGTGCTTTCGGGTGAAACATACCATTCAGGGGAGGGTTATTCACTAATTAGTTATACAAAACAGGTCAGATGCTTCTCATAAAGATTTTGTATGTCTGCAATTCTGAAATGGCTTAAATTCACCTTTAGTCATTTTGTTTTATAACAAATAAAGACCAGAGGAAATCCATATATTTTTATGCACATTTTAAAAGTAGTGACAATGGAATCCTTCTATTTCTATGTATTGCCTTAATATTTTTTAAATTGTGCATTATAAAAAGTATTATTCATTAGCGATGGCAATTTTGATATCACTTTCTTCTGGGAGAAAGATGAGATTGTCTGGGCCCTCAAAAAATCCCCCCACCCCACCCTTCTGCAGGGCTGCTGCGAGCTGGGAGGTTGGCTGTTCTTTATTTGAACTTAAAACCAGCTTCTTTGTGGTGGAAAAGACCACCTGATTCCTCTCCTACTTTGTGAAAGTTCTTCATACACAAATGGCAATGTGTGTCTCAAAACCCTGGCTCATGTGCAAGTAAATAGGAGTTTGGAAAATAGGGCTTTTCTTTCTTGTAGTAATGAGACCAAATCCATAACTGAGTAAGGTGACTTCTGAATCCAGTCAGTTCTGAGTTCTGCAAGAGCAGAAAAGTCAGAGGGGCCCCTGGGAGAGGAACACAGTACTATGTGAGGACACCGAGCACCCAGGGAGTTCTAAGGCTCTGGACAAGGAAGAGCCACACAGTGAGGTCCGAGTTGGACTCCCAGCCTCCAAAACTGTGGGACATAGATTTCTGATCTTTCGAATCCTCACAGGGATGAGTGCTACAGCAGCCCTGGGTCACTAAGCCAGGTTCTCTGGGCAAGTGGCTTTCAAACATGTCTGCCTCTGTTGATGTGTGACCTCACCATTCGTCCACCTCTATTACAACAAGCAATTACTACACATAGTGGGTGACCGGTTAGATGTGTGTTGAATTAATGACCAGGAATGCAGAATAACTGTTCTTCATAGAGTTGTTAATGACTGGGTGTTTGTTTTTAAAGTAGATTTCTCATCTATTCTTCTAAGATGCCACTAGACAAGACTTGAATTTCCAGCATTTGTGTTCCCAACCACACTTATTAACCATTTGTACCAATAAGGGACTGTTTCTAAATAATAGCAGGAATTATACAACAGAAGTTAACGATTCCATATGAAGCCATAGGAAAACACAACATTCTTTTTCTAGTAACCTGTTGATGAAGGAATTTTATTCCCACTTAACACACAGGAAATCGAGACCAGGGTAATAACTTGCCTGTAGCTAGTTAGTGTAGGGTGAGAATGTTACATTGTGCAGCTGGTAAGTATAGACCAAAGATGTTACCCCATGTAGCTGGTAACTCTAGAGGGAGCATGATTCTCCATGTAGCTAATAAGTGTAGAGAAAAGATGGTACCAAGTACAGGGGGAGGATACTGCCATATGCAGCTGGATACAGCAAGGATACTAATCCATGTTGCTGGTAAGTGTGGACAAGAATACTAAACCATTTAGTTGGTAGGTGTAGAACAAAGACAAAATCGATGTATCTGGTATGTGTAGAACAAGGATACTACCCCATTGTTGTTAAGTGTAGAGTGAGGCAGCTATCCCTTGTAGTTGGTGATTTTAAAGCAAGGATGCTTCCCGTGGATGTAGTGGATGTAGAGAAAGCATGCTACCACATGTGGCTGGTGAGTGTAGAGCAAGGATACTAACCCATGTAGCTGGTAAGTATAGAATGCGGTGCTACCTCTTACAGCAGATAAATGGAGAGCAAAGATGCCACCCTACATAGCTGATAAGTGTAGAGCAAGGATGCTGCCCCGTGTAGCTGGTGAGCTAGAACAAGGGCATTAAACCATGTTAATGGTTAGCATGGACTTAAGGTTCTACGTCACTGGACTGGTAAGTGTAGAGCAAGAGTATTAACTGATGTATCTGGTAAATGTCGAGTGATGTTTCTAACCATCTCACTGCTAAGTGCAAAGCACCAATTTACCACAATGCATTTGGCAAGTATAGAGAGAGATGCGACATCATGTAGCTATTAAGAGAAGAGCAAGGATTCTGCCCACTATAGCTGGTAAAGGTAGAATAAGGATTCTATACCTGGGAAGTACCTGGGAAGTGGAGAGTGAAGTTGCTATCCCATAAGGGTAAAATTATGGGATATTAACCCATGTAGCTGGGAACTATAGAGGGAGGATATTACCCCAAGTAACTGGTAATTATAGAGGGAGAGTACTTACCCATGATGCTGGAAAGTTTAGGTTAGTAGTAATCCCAAGTTTTTGGTAATGTAGAGCAAGGATGCTACCTCATGTGTTAGGAAATTTGTAGATCAAGGTGGCTGATTAGTATAGAACAAGGGTCATACCCCATATAGCTGGTTAGTGTGGAGAGAGGCTGTTTCCTTATGCAGATAGTAAGTGGAGCGTGAGGACGCTACCCCAAGAAGCTAGTAAGTGTAGAGCGAGGATGCTATCCCATGCAGCTGGTGAGTGGAGAGCAAGGAAACAAAAGCACGTGGTTGTTAGGTGTTGAGCCAGGAAACTAATCTGAGTAGATAGATAGTAAGTGTACATAAAAGACACAAACAACGTGCTGGTAGTGAAGAGCATGGAAACTAAGCCATGTTGTTGTTATGTATACACAAATGATGTAATACCTTGGAGCATGTAAGTGTAAAACAAGAAGTGTACCCCCATACCTAGTAAGCATAGAGCTAGGAAGCTACCCTTGCAGCTAATAATTGTAGAGGGAGGATTCTATCCCATGTAGCTGATAAATATACAGGGAGAAGATTACTCATGTAACTGGTAAGTGTACGGGGAGAATACTCACCTGCATAACTGGCAACTGCAGAGCGAGGTTACAAACTCCTATAGCTGGTAAGAGCACAGGAAGATTCTAACCCATGTTCTTTGTAAGTGTACAACAATGATGTAGCACTACATATTTGGTTAGTGGAGATTGAAGATGCTACCTCCTGTAGCTGTTTAGTATTGAGAGGAATGTTAGCTCATGCAGATAGGAACTGTAGAGTGAGGACACTAACTCATGTAACTGGTAAGTTTACAGGGATTATATTAACCCCTTTAGCTGGTATGTGTAGAATAAGGGTATGTCTCCTTGCAGCTAGTAATTTTAGAGCGAGTCTGCTACCCCATGTAGCTGGGTTAGTGAAAGAAAGCACGCTACACCATTTGGCAAGTACATGTAGAACAAAGGGGCTACCTATGTGGCTGGTGGTGTAAAACAAGAATATTAACCAAGGTAAGTGGTAAGCGTAGAGAGAAGATTCTACCCCTGGTAGACGATTTTACACTGATAAGGATATTACTCATTGTAGCTGGTAAGAGAAGAACATGGATTTTGCCCTTTGTGGCTGGTAGGTGTAGAACAAGTATTCTAACCTATATACCAGGGAATTGTAGAGTGAGGGTATTCACCCATGTAACTGGTATCATAGAGGCATGATGCTATCCTGTATAGCTATTAAGTGTAGAGGGGGGAATACTAGCCCACATATATGGTAAGTATAGAGGGAAGATACTATCCCATGAAGCTGGTAAATGTAGAGGAAAGATACAAAAACATGTACCTGCTCTGTGGGACCATGAGGTGTCGAACGGATCCGGTATCAGGCATCAAAGAACTAAAATTACATCATTATAAATGAGGGGGAGCACAGATTGGGGACCCAAAGCCCATCAGTAAGTAAAGCAACATACCCTTACAGAGGGGTTGCAGGGAGGTGAGCCAGTCAAGGTACCGTGTAGAAATAATGAAATACGCGACTTCCCTCTAGTTCCTCCCACCCACTATCGTGATCCCAATTCTACCTGACAAATCCAACTAGACCAGGGGATGTACACTGGAGCCGAAACATGGGGAATTTAGGATAGATGATCCCTTTAGGACCAGTGGTGGGAGTGGTAATACCGGGAGGGTGGAGGGGCAGTGGAATAGAAAGGGGGAAACAATTTCAGCTACATATAACCTCCTCTCTGTGGTACAGACAATGGGGAAGTGAGTAAAGGGACACATTGGACAGTGTACTATATGAAAAAGTAATAACAATTTGTAAATTATTAAAGGTTCATGGGGAAAGGAAGTGGGGAGGAAGGGGGATATGGGGAGGTGGTACTGGTGGCCTAAGTGGAGGGAGGATATTTTGAGAGTGATGATGGCAACAAGTGGGCAAATGTGGTCTGCATGCAATTGATGTATGTATTGATCATGTTGGGAGTTGTATGAGCCCCAATAAAATTATTTTTTAAAAAAAACATGTACCTGTTAAAAAACATGTACCCCCGAGAGGAGGTTATACGTAGATCTCTCTCTGAAATTGGTTCCCCCTTTCTATTACACCACCCCTCCACCCTCCCAGCTTCATCACTCCCACCACTGGGCCTAAAGGGATCATCTATGCTAAATTCCCCATGTTTCGGCTCTAGTGTACATCCTCTGACTCTGTTTCTTCATTGTTGACCCAGAAGGGCCTTGGGTCAGCAAGGGAAGCCATATTTCATAGTGGGGCCAGCCATACGATCCTCCCTATGCACCGGCTCTTCTGAGTGGGTATATCATCCTGAAGGCTCGATGAGCCAGGATACACTCCATTCTCTCTTCTTCCCCCTTCATTTGTTCTTGCATGCTCTGATCAGGCATCTCTCACTCCCCAAGCTGCAGCTTCAGTGCTGACCTCCAAGGCAAACTCCCCTGAGGGGAGAGGTGGCTGCCCTTGTAGGTGGGATTGGGATTGTGTGCTCAGACCCCTCCACTGATTCCCCATTCCATGCTGTCATGCTGCATTCACATCCTGAAACACCGGGTTTAAGTTTGGCCCCTCTTTCTCTGTGGAGATATAAATAATACACTCCCCTTGGGTGGGTTAGTACCCCATTCTCTCTCTACACATCACCATCTGCCACACCACCCCCTATCCCCCTACTCCAGTTGGCTACCATATGTGGCCCTGGATTTCGTGTGGCCCCTGCCATACTACCTGGGCCTCTCCCCAGGCATTTCTGAATAGAGTAGCTTTTCCCCGATGTCTCTTTTGCATTTTTTTTATTAAGCTTACCTCAGCAGACTCACGTTGTACCTGTCCTTTTACACCTGACTAACTTCACTTAGCATAATTTCCTCCAGTTCTTCCCATGCATTCATCACTGCTTTTCAGCCATGCATAGAAGACATAGAATGTATGTATGTACCACAGCTTTTTAATCCATTTGTCAGTTGGTGGAATTTTGGGCTGCTTCCAACTCCTTGCAATTGTGAACTGTGCTGCAATGAACATTGGAGCACAGATGTCTGGTCGTGGTTTGTTTCTTGCCTCTTCTGGGTACATGCCCAATGGGGAGATTGCAGGGTCATATGGTAGCTCAATTTCCATCTGTTTTAGATATCACCAAATTGATTTTCATAGTGGATATACATACTTCCAGGTCTACCAGCAGTGGATAAGGGTTTCTATCTCCCCACAGCCCCTCTTACACTTTCTGATTTTTTGAATTGGGCTATCCTTGAAGGTGTTAGGTGGTATCTCATTTTTGTTTTGATTTGCATTTCTCTTATGGCTAATGATTAAGAACATTTTCTCATTTATTTAGTTAGTTTTGTTTTGTTTTGGGGGTCATCACTGCCCTCTGGTGGGAGTAGGAGACCCAGCCTTGCTCCTGGAGAGTCACTGCTGGATTTGAACTGCCAGCTCAGTGGGCTCAGCCCAGGAACATTTTCTCATATGTTTATTGACCATTTGGATTTCTGCCTCTGTGGAACTTCTGTTAGGGTCCTTTGCCCACCTCCTCAGTGGGCAGTTTGTTTTGCTCTTTTTGGAAGCTGTCAGAGTATTTTAGAATTTAGAATTAAGGCCTTTATCTGATTTGATATTGTTAAAGATGTTTTTCCAGTCCGTGGACTCTCTTTTTACTCTCTTGATGAATTCTTTCAATGTACACAGGTGTTTTATCATCAGTATATCCCACTTGTCTATTTGTGCCTCCTCTGTGTTTGTCTCCTTCCCTATTTCTGATAACCTATTCTGATAATCTGTGCCACAGATCTCAGGTTGGTCCCAATTCCCTCATTGATGGCCCTATTAGTTTGGGGTTTAACCTCAAGGTATGTGATCCACCTTGAGTTTATTCCTGTGCATGGAGTGAGGTAAGGATCTTGCTTCATTTTTCTACAGGTAGACATCCATTTTTTCCAGCACCATATGTTTAAAAAAGGGCATCTGTTTCCCATTTCATATTTTTGGGGCCCTTATCAAAGATCAGTTGTCTGTATGTTGATGTTTTTATTTCTGAGCTTTCAGTCCTTTTCCATTGGTCTGAGTATCTCTTGTTATGCCAATACCATGCTGTTTTGACCACTGTGGCTATATAGTATGTGCTAAAGTCAGGTAAAGCAAGCTCTCCCATGATGTTCTTCTTAAGAAATTCTCTGCTAATTCTGGACTTCTTCCCTCTCCATATGAAGTTGGTGATCATTTTTGCCATTTCTTTGAAGAAAGGTGAGGGTAATTGTATCAGAATTGCATTAAACGTATATAGTACCTTGGGTAGAACTGACATCTTTACTATATTGAGTCTTCCGATCCATGAACATGGGATATTGTTCCATTTGTTGAAGTCACTCTTGGTTTCTTGTGATAGTGTTCAGTAATTTTCATCATATAGATCTTTTATTTCTTTACTCAAGTATATACCTAGATATTTCAATTTGTGCTTGGCTATTGTGAAGGGTATCTCTTTTTTATCTACTCTTCTGTGGTCTTATCCAATGTGTATAGCAGTCTGCTAGCTTTCTGATCGTTGTTCTTGTTTTCTGCCACTCTGCCATACTCCACTATTGCTTCCAGTATTCCCCTTGTTGAATATTTTTGGGGTTTTCCATATATAAAATCATATCATCTGCAAATAATGATAATTTCACCTCTTCTTTCCCCAAGTGAATACCTTTGATGTCTTTGCTTTGTCTTATGCTGTTAGCTAAAACCTCCAGTATAATGTTAAATAGGAATGTGGACAAGGGACATCCTTGTCTGGTTCCCTTTTTCAGTGGGATTGTGTTCTTCTTTTCTCCATTGACTATCACATTGGCTGTTGGTTTACAGCTTGTATTGTATTGAGGGATTTTCCTTCTATTCCTATCTTCTTGAGTGTCTTCAACAGGAATTGGGGCTGGATGTTGCCAAATGCTTTGCATCTATTGATATTATCATGTGTTATAGTTTTTCATGTCAATGTGGTGAAAGATACTAGTGGTCTTTCTAATGATACTAATATGCTGAACCACCCCTGCATCCAGGGTATGAGCCCCACGTGGCCATGGTGCACTATTTGTTTTATATACTTTTGTATTCTATTGGCCAGTATTTTATTAAGGATTTTTTTATCAATGTTCATTAGGGATATTGGTCTGTAGTTCTCAATTCTTGTGGGATCCTTGCCTGGTTTCAGCATCAGTGTTATACTAGCTTCATAGAAGGACTTCGGGAGTTTGCCTTTTATTTTCTATGTTTTGGAAGAGTTTGTGTAGGACTGGTGTCAGTTCTTCCCTGAATGCTTGGTAGAATTCTCCTATAAAGCCATCTGGTCTAGGTGATTTTTCTGTTGGTAATCCCTTGATAGTCTTGTCTATTTCTTCTATTGTTATGGATCTGTTGAGATTCTTGACATCTATTGAGGATAGTCTAGGGAGGAACTGTTTTTCTAAGAATTTGTCCATGTCTTCCAAGTTGTTGAATTCATTGTAGTACAGGCCTTTGTAGTAATGTATAATTATCCTTTTGATTTCGTTAAAGTCAGTTGTGATGTCCCCTCTTTCATCCCTCATTCTTGCAATTGAAATTTTTTCCCTCCTTTCTTTGGTTGAGTCTGGCAGCGGTTTGTCAATTTTGTTAATATTTTTAAAGAACCATCTTTTAGCAGCATTAATTTTTCCATTTTTTTATTTCTGTCTTCTGAATCTCAGCCCTGATTTTTATTTTTTTTTCTTTTGCTATTAGTGGGATTGTCCTGATGACTCTACTCTAGTCTTTGTAAGTTCTGCAACAGTATATCAGTTATGAGTCATTTTTCCTTTTTCAGGTGTGCATGTATTGCTATGAAACTTCCTCTGATGACTGCCTTTGTTGTATCCCATAAGTTTTGGTATGTCATGTTTTCATTCTCATTGGTTTCTAGAAATTTCCTAATTTCATCTCTGATCTGGGCCAGTGCACACTCCTTTTGCCACGGAGAATTTTTCATCCTCAAATTAATTGCTCTTCTTTTCTTCATCTTTCTTTTGTTGATTTTCAATCTTATGGCACAGTGGTCTGAGAGAGCAGTTTTATTGATTGCAATGTGCTTAAATTTATGTAGATTTGTCTTATGCCCCAGGATGTGGTCTATCTTCGAATATGTGCCATGTGGCCTTGAAAAGAATGTGAATTTTTTGTATTTGAATGAAAAGCTCTGTAGATTTCTATCAAGTCAAATTATAATGTTTAGATCTCTAGCCTTCTTGTTGAGTTTCTTTCCCTGTGATCTGTCTTTCTAGAGAGTGGTGTATTGAAGTCACCCACTATAATTGTTGAGGCTGTGATTTCTTTTTTCATTTTACTGAGTGTTTGGTTTACGTATTCAGTGGGTCTCTCATTCAGGGAATATATGTTTAAAATGCTTACTGGTTCAATACCCTTCCCTTGGGCATTATATTGTGTCCCACCTTATCTCTTTTTATGGTTTGCATTTTGAAGTCAATTTTATCAGAGTTAGGATTGCTATCCCTGCTTTTTTTGGATTGTTGTTTGCTGGGTATGCCTTTTTCCAGCCTGTAGCTCTCAGCCTACTTTTGTTTGTAGTCTTGAGATGTGTCTCCTGTAGGCAGCAGATTGATGGGTTGTGTCTTCTAAGCCAGTCTGCCAGTCTCAGTCTTTTGAAGCCCATTGATATTCAGGGTTATTATCTCCAAGTGTGGAATATGTGATGTCATCTTATACCTTTTGTATAAGGTATACCTTATAACTTTTGTGTTGGGTGTTTCCCTACCTCTCTTCCTTTTCAGTGTATTGTGCATGTGTGTGTGAGGGTTGATCATTCTTGATTTCTTTCCACCCTTAACTCATTTCCATTTTCAGGACTGTTTTCTCTTTGCTACCCTCTATTTGAGGTTATTCTATGTGATGTTCCCTTATTTATGCTTGATGAGTGCTGCTCTTCTGCCCATATTGGGTCAGCAAGGATCTTTTGTAAGGCTGAAGTATTTTTTGAGTTTCTCTTTATCTGGAAAAAGTCTTACTTCTCCATCTATCTTGAGAGATGATTTGGTTGGATAGAGAATTCTTGGGTTTGCATTGTTTTCCTTCAATTTTTGGAATATATTACTCCACTCTCTCCTCTTCTTCATAATGTCTGCTGATCGATCTGAGCATATTCTTATATGGGAACCTTGATATGTGATTGATTTTTTTCCCTAGCTGCTCTCATGATTTTCTCATTTTCCTCAAAGTTGGATAGTTTAACCATTATGGTCTTGGTGACTTCTTCTTGGAATTCAGTCTAGCTGGTATTCTTTCATCCTCCTGAATGGTTGCCTGGTTTGTTTGTTTGTTTGTTTGTTTGTTTGTTTGTTTGTTTGTTTTGCATCACTGCCCTCTGGTGGTCGTGGGAGCTACCCAGCCTTGCTCCTGGGGAGCCGCTGCTGGATTTGAACCTCCAACCCTGTGGGCCACAGTCCCGCACTCAACCACTATGCCACCAGGGTTCTGCTGGTTGCCTGGTTTTCATTCATTAAGCTAGGGAAGTTTTCCTCCAAGAATTCTCTGACTATTTTTGCAGATGACTTCTTTGTTGTGTCTTCCTCTCATAGACCAAAAATTCTGATGTTATTTCTCCTTATAGCATCAGACATAAATCTTACATTTTCTTCAGTTTCTCTGATAATCCTGTCAGGTTTTTGTTCACATATGTTAAATTCCACTTGGCCATCCTCTAGTTCACTCATGCAGTTTTCAGCTTCCTCCAGTTAACACTCAAATTCCATGAGTCTGCTGTTGTTTTCTGTTATCTTGTCCCTAAGATCATATATTTCACTTTGATGTATGGACTTTATCTCATGTATCAATTCATCCTTTTTCTGTATTGTTTCCTTCATATCCTGTATGACTCCAAGCATCATTCTGAAAATTTCTTTCTGCAGCATATCAATGTCTGCTTCTTCTCTGCATGTCATTAGATTCAGGACATCTTCTGCCATTAGCTTTTGTTTCTCCTGTTTTTTTCATTGAGGTTGTTGGGTCTGATTGCTGTTTGCATTGTGTTGTTTTCGAGGAACCAGGTGCCACTTTCCAGGGACTCGAAGAACAAAGCTCTCTCTGGAAGACATAAAAGAATGTGTCTTCAAACTTCCTGTGACTAATTTTGCTATGAAATTAGCCTAACACTTTATCCTCTTGTGACTTTAGTCTTTCCCAGTGAGTCAGTGTTCCGTTATCTGGAGGGCAAGGATAATGTTGCACTGCATGATCTCATCAGGAACTGAGATGGTGCAGCCCACGGCAGTCTGGAGCACTGCATGGGGTGTATGTGGGGGTGCCCACTACAAGGGGAGAGCCAAAGAATGCTGGTGGGCTACCCACTCCTGAGTAGAGCACCATGAATAGTGGGTAGAACCACCTAATCAGGCAGATCACTGTGGAGACTGGGAAGTGGTTCCTGCAGCAGTTCAGAATTCAGACCAGCATTGTTGAAACCTGGGCTGCGTGAGGCACAAGGTAGGCGCAAGGAAGATTGCTCAGTCAGCTGGACCCCCAAAGGATATGTAAGGGCTCTCCCAAACACACCGGCTGGAATTCTCCTGTAAGAAATTAGGCGGAAGATGCCCATATGGAGGGTGGGTGGGCTTCTCTAGACTCAGGCTACTCTGCACAGGGTGTGCAGTAGCTCTTCCAGCTGGGTGCAGCAGGTGTAATTACTCTACACTAAGTCGAGTGGTCTGGCCTGTGAGCCAAACTGGAAAAGACGAGGAGTAGGGCTAAGCCCCAGTGGCATAGTCGTTTTGGGTGGGATTGCAGCCCATAGGGCTAGATGTTCAAATCCAGCAGCACCTCTCCAGGAGCAAGGCTGGGCCTTCCACTTCCACCAGGGGGCAGTGATGCCCCCCCCCAAAAAAAAAAAGACCAGGAGCTAACACCAAGAAATCAATTTTTTACAAAACCACGGGGAGATAGAGAGAAGTGAGTATACTTAAAGCAACCATACAGCCGAGCCCCAATTCCTGAGTGCGGGGCCACAAGGGTTCAATTTCTGCCCTGCACTGGCAGCCAGCGCAGCTCCAATAAGACAATGCCCCTGTACCGGCTCCAACATTCAAGCAGAGTCTCTGGCGGAGAGAGTGGCGAGGCAAGCCCAACCAGGCTTCACTGTGGCAAGACAAAAAAGCCCCTAGTCCCTCAGAACCCTGAATATCTGTGCCTACTTATCTTTATGATGATCCTCCAGCAATCCAGCATTGTTAATTTCTTTTTGAGAGACTTTCCCCGGGCTGATCTCCTGCTGATTCCCTCTCATGAATGTCACGCAGTCGCCATCTTCCCAGAAGTCCCCATTTGTAATTTCATTATGAGTTTTTACTAAAGGAAAATATTTAAATGTCTGTTTCACCAAGTAACCCTGGAATAGAACTATCTTCCAACAAAATCTTTTCGATTCTTCATAAAGTTTGAGAATTGTCTTTTCCTTGCTCTGTAAGCACAAATTTAAATCATTAAAATGATTAGTAATATCTGCTTAAAAATTTAAGAAGCCAATTTTTATCTTTGAGCTGGGAAAAACTTTCACCGATTTCACTCATAAATATTTCAGTTGCATCAATGCATTCCAGAAAGTGATTTAGAACCTTTCCACTGCTTAACCAGCGAACTTCAGTATGCATTAATAGATCACTATGTTCACATTCAATTTCTTCTAAAAATGTCTTAAATTTTCTGTGATTCAAGGCAGAATGGGCTATAATTGTGTTAGTAATTTTAATCAATATGTTCATCACTTCATTTAACTATTTTGTGGAAGCTTTGCACATAAATTTTCTTCATGAATTATACAATGGAATGAAAGTAGTGGTCTTCACCAGCTTGTATGACCAGAAGATGTCAAAAGGATCAGTTTTCAGGCTTCAAAAAAGTAAAAATCATAGCACTGCATGCCCATCTTCCTGATATGATGATGACAGATGTGTGTATAAGCAAATTTGGTGAAGTAAGTTGATGGTTCCCGGCTATCAAAAGATAGTCTGGGGTCTTAAAGGCTTGAAAGTAAACAAGTGGCCATCTAGTTCAGAAACAATAAAGCCAACATGGAAGAAGCACACCAACCTGTGTGACGATGAGGTGTTGAGGGGATCAGGTATCAGGCATCAAAGAACTAAAAATTATATCCCTATAAATGAGGAGGAGTACAGATTGGGGACCCAAAGCCCATCAATATAGGTGAAGTGGCATCCCTTATAGAGGGGTTACAGGGAAGAGATGAGCCAGACAAGATACAGTGTAGTAACAATGAAATATGCAACTTTTCTCTAGTTCTCAAATGCTCCCTCCCACCCACTATCATGATCCTAATTCTACCTTACAAATCCAGCTAGACTAGTGAATATACACTGGAGCCAGAAACATGGGGAATTCAGAACAGATGAACCCTTCAGGACCAGTGGTGAGAGTGGTGACACTGGTAGGGTGGAGGGAAAGTGGAGTAGAAAGGGAGAACCAATTGCAGGGATCTACATATGACCTCCTTCCTGGGGTATGGACAACAGGGAAGCAGATGAAGACATACATTGGACAGTGTATGATATGACAAAATAATGACAATTTGTAAATTATTAAGAGTTCGTGGGGGAGGGGAAGGGGGCGGGAGGGAAAATATCAGGATCTGATACAGGGGGCCTAAGTAGAAGGAGGATGGTTCAAAAATGATGATGACAACAAATGTGCAAATGTGGTCTGCATACAATTGACATATATATTGAACATCATGGGAGTTGTATGAGCCCCCAATAAAATGATTTTTTTAAAAAGAAGAAAGAAAATAGTGGTCTTCCAAGTTCCTTCTGCAATAAGTTGACAAAACCAGCATATTTTCCTAACATTGCTGAAACCCCATCAGTTGTGAATGAAAATAATTTTTTCTTCAAATCAGAAACATTTCCATTTTAGAATTTAATGAATTCTTGAACTTTCTTTAAAATGTCAATACTTTTTGTAGTACCTAACTGGGAAAAGTACACACAACTCTTCATGAATAATGGGAGAATCAATAGCTCCATAAGGAGCTACTATTGCAAGTCTTGCAACATTATTTATGTCAGTACTTTCATCCACAAACATGTCCAACGAGATCTATCTCATTCAAGTCAAACCACGCACATTGCTTTTCATTTGTTTGGCTCTTCTCACAGAAGACAGCCACCGACAGCCAGCTGCCTAAGGCCATTTCACCAAATTGAAAGCATTACAGCACAGCGATCACCCTCTAATACTGGCAATTGCAAACACTTTAATTTGTTGACAAGTATACGTACCAATCATCATAATTAAGAATTGTTTAGTAGGTTACTAAAATTTTCCCAATGGATGACCAGCCAACCACTGCTCTAAAAGGCCACACCATTTAGCAAGTAAGTGTAGAACAAGAATACTATGCCACTTATCTGATAACTATAGAACCAAGATACTAACCAATATAGCTGGGAAGTGTAAAGTGAGGATTCTAGCCCAGGTAACTGGTAAGTATAGAATAACAGTGTAATCCAACGTATTTGGTAAGTGTAGAGCAAAAAATGACAACCCATGAACCTAGTAAATGTAGAGCAAGGCAGGGGGGAAACGTGCCATGGTTGAGTGTGAAGTGAAGAAACTAATCCAAGTATCTAGCAAGTGTATAGGAAGGATACAAACTAATGTAGCTGGTAATGTATAGTGTGGATATTAAACCATGTTGCTGATGAATCATGTACGTGTAGAACAAGAATTGTACCTCGGGCTGAGCCCCGGTGGTATAAGTGGTTGAGTGCGGGATTATGGCCTGCGGACTTGGTGGTTCAAATCCAGCGGCGGCTCTCAGAAGCAGTGCTGGGTAGCTCCCACGACCACCAGAGGGCAGTGATGCCAAAAAAAAAAAAAAGAATTGTATCTCATGCAGTCATTAAGGTAGAGCAAGGATGCTACACATGTTGCTTGTAAGTATACCAGGAGGACTCTATCTAATGTAGCTGACAAATGTAGAGCAAGGATACAAAAACCATGTAGCTCCTAAGTGTAGGGTGAGGATGCTAACCCATGTGCCTAGAAAGTGTAGAGTGAGGACACTAATCTATGATTCAGGCACAGACTGAGGGAGAATACAAACCCATGTAGTTGGTAAGTATAGAGCGAGGTGTGGCAGTCATGTGCTTATGTTAATTTTATGATTGAAGTGTAGGGGTGGAGTCTAGCCTGTTAATCTGGACATAGCCATTGAGTAGCCAATGAGGCCTCTGTGTGGGCATGGCTTTCTCCTGAGACTTCTGGGAAATCTCGCGATATTTCCCTCTTGAAGTTGAGAAGCTATCTTCCCCAGTTGTTGGGAGTTAGTCTTGGAGACGATAAATCATGGACAACACAGGATGGCGGTGTCCAGGAGGCTGGAGTGGCCGGCGGAGAGACGACACGGCTTTGCCCTGATGGAGCCGGACCTCTGAGGCTGGGGCGGCCACAAGGAGGCCTCTGCCAGCGATGAGTTGCTTCTGCCACCACAGGATGCTGTTGATGGACCCTGAATCCTCGAATCGAGGAGCCATGGGGAGATCCCTGTTGGTGCCGGGACTCTGCACCCACTGACCTGTGACTTCGTGAATCGGAAGGAGACTTTATGGACTGATTTCGGGCATATGGGTTAATATTGGACTTGTGACTTTGAAGTGGACTGGGCTAGAATGTTTTCTCAATGTCCTGTTCCTCTTGAATATAAACCCATTTCTTATATCCATATGTGTGTCTTTGAAATTTGTTCCTCTAGTCTACCCGGACTGACACATGAGGATAGTAAACAATGTAGTGGGTAAATGTAGAATGAAGATACTAAATCACGTAGCTGGTAAGTGTACAGGGAGTATACTAACCTATATAAGTTGTAAGTGTAGAGCAAGAACACAAACCTATATAGCTGGAGAGTCTAGAGCGAGACTACAAACTCATGTAGCTGGTAAAAATACAGGAAGGCTATTAACCCATGCTGCTCATACGTTTAGAGCAATGATGTGACTCCATGTGTTTGGTTAGTGTAGAGCGAGGATGTTACCTCATATAAGTATGCTACCTCATGTAGGTGTTTAGTGTAGAGAGAGAGGATGTGGCCCCATGCTGATAGTAAGTATAAAGTGAGGACACTAACCCATGTACCTGAGGGATGATACTAAATCCTTCAGTTGGTGAGTGTATAGATAAGATGTGTCCCATGTAATCATGTTAGTGTAAAAAAAGAATCCTACGCCATTTAGCAAGTATGTGTTAGACAAGGATGACACACCTCATAGCTGGTAAGTGTAGAATAAGGATAAAAACTGATTTAGCTAGTAAATGTAGAGGGAAGATTCTACCCAGGTACATGGTAACTGTAGAGTGAGGTTGCTAGCCCACGTAGCTGGTAAGAGTAGAGTGAGAATATTAACGCATGTACCTGGTAAATGTAGTGGGAGAATAGAAACTCATGCAGCTGGCAAGTGTTGAACTCAGATACTAAACTAGTAGGTTGCTGGAAAGTATAAAGCAAGGATACTGCCTTATGTAGCACATAAGTGTAGAGCAAGAATACTTACCAATGTAGGATGAAATCCATGTAGCTAGTATATGTAGAGGGGAACGCTATCCCATGTAGCTCCTAAATAAAGAATACGGATTTAAAAACACATAGCTCATTTGTGGAGAGCTAGGACACTAACTCATTTAAATCATGAGTGTAGAGCAAGGACACTAACCTATGCAGCTGGTAAACATGGAGTGAGGACAGTAATCCTTGTAGCTGGTAAGTGTAGAGCAAGGAAATTATGTTACATAACTGGCAAGTATAGAGAACGCAGTCAAACCCATGGACCTGGCAAATGTAGAACAAGGATGGCAAACCACGTAGCTGCGAAGTGTTGAGCAAGGATAAGTGTAGTACTAAGCCATGCAGTTTGTAAGTTTACAGGAAAATCACTAACCCATGTAGTTGGTAGGGGCAGAGGGAGGATACTGACCAAGGTTGCCTATAAATGTAGAACAACGAAATAACTCCATGTATTAGTATAGAGTGAGGGTGCCGCATCATGTACTTTTTAAGTACAGAAAGATGATGTAATGCTAGGCAGTTTAGAGTGAGGACACTAGCCTGTATAGTTGGTAAGTGCTCAGGACTGATACTAAACTGTTCAGGTGGTAAGTGTAGAGCAAAGATGCATCCTTTCACAGGTAATAATTGTAGAGGGGTGATGTAACCAATTAGTGTAGGAAAAAGTGCTACACCATTTAGCAAGGAATTGTAGAAAAAGGATACTACACTATGTAGCTGATAAGGTAGAGTGAGGATATTAACGAATGTAGTTGGTAAGTGTACATGGAGGATACTAAACCATGTTGATGGTAAATGTGAAAAATGATATAGTACAATGTCTTTGGTAAGTGTAGAGAGAGGATGGTACCTCATATAACTAGTAAGGGTCCGAGCATTCACCCAGGTGGACTTGGTAAGTGTTGAGCAAGGTTACTAACCCATGTTGCTGGTAAATGTAGAATGGGGGTACTAACTCATGCACTTGGTAAGTGTACTGGGAGATTACAAACCCATGGATCTGGTAGATATAGAGGTAGGTTAATAACCCAGGTTGCTTGTAAGTTTAGAACAGCAATATAACTCCGTGTATTTGAGTAGTGCAGAATAAGGAAGTAACCTTAGGTGTTTGTTAAGTGTAGAACTATGATGTAATACTATATAACTGGAAATTAAAGAACAAGATTGCCCCATGTAGCTGGTACCCAAGAATACAAAACATGTAGGTGTTAAGTGTTGAGCAAGGATACTAAGCCACGTAACTCTTAAGTGTACATGGAGGATAATAACCCATGTAGCGCTAAATAAATTTTTTTATTTTTTTAAACTCATGTAACTGGTAAGAGTACAGGTAGTTTTAAGTATATCCAGGTAGCTTTAAGTATATAAAGAGGATATGAACTCATGCAAATGGTAAGTGTGGAATGAGGGTACAAACCCAAGTAATTGGTAAGTGTATAAGGCAGTTACTAACCCATGTAGCTAGTAGGAGAAGAGGGAAGATAGGAACCCATGCTGCTAGTAATGTAGTACAATGATGTAACTCCATTTATTTGGTTAGTATAGAATGAGGATGCTATCTCAAGTATTTGGAAAGTGTAGAACGATGATAATATATGTAGCCAGTTAGTGTAAAGCAAGGATGGTACCCCACATAGCTGGCGAGTGTAGGGAGACAGTGCTGCACCATGCAGATTGTAAGCATAGAGTGAGGATACTAACGCATGTAGTTGCTAAGTAAACAGGAATGATACTAACAAGTTTAGCTGGTAAGTATAGAGCAAGGAGACGTCCTGTTGCCACTAGCAATTGTAGAGTGAGGATGCTACCCCATGTTTCTGGTTAGTGTTGAGAAAGCCTGCTCCACAATTGTAAGGTGTAGAACAAGGATGCTAAGCCACATAGCTGGCCAAGGCATAGTAAAGATATTAAGCCATGTAGCTTGTAAATGTGGAGCAAGGATTCAAAACCATATAGTTGGTAAATGTAGAGCAAGGATAAGAACCCATGTAGCAAGGGCCACAAGCCTCCTCTCGCACATGCTGTCCCTGCTGCCACCACTGCTCACTGCCTGCCGCCGCCCCGACCAGACCCTCTGTCTGCTAAGTAGAGGGCTCATGGAATTTTCCAGGAACTGGGCTCGTGGAATTTTCCAGGTACTGAAATTGGCTTGGCTTGGATCTGGTTGCTTCCCGAGGGACGGCTAAAGCCCTGCGAGATGCCGGCCTGGCCATCAGACGCCTCTGGGCTGACAGGGTTTCCTGGAATGTTAGAGGGGCATGTGCAAACCCTGCGTCCTGCTGTCTACGCAGGAGTCTTGTCTCTTAACATTTCAGAAGATAATGAGGACATGGCCAGACTTGATTTCAATCTCTAAGAGTTGTTGTCTGTACTCTCTATCCGTTCATGAAAACGGTGGCTTCTCCAGATGCCACTGAGGAGGCAGCTGTGGAACAGATTGACATTGGCGGCGTCACCTTACCGAAAGCAGCAGCCAAAAACCACGCTGGCATGACCACTGTGTGTGGCCCAGAGGACTGCGCGGCAGTGTCCGGGGAGAGGCAGAGCTCATACCAGAAAAACACCTCCTTGGAGCGGCAAGATGGCGGCGCCCAGGCTGCCTCCGGCCCGGCTGTCGGGCGCCACTCTGCCCCTCCCGTCCAGGACCTGGAGTCTCTCTGCGCACGCTCTTCAAGGAGCAGCGCAATCGGTAATGGCCGCGGGGCACGGACGGTGGCCCCCCGGGTCCCCGGGCCCCGGCTCCTCTCCTTTGCTGGCCAAGCCCCAGAGCATCGGGTCTGCAGCCCAGCGGTTTTGGGCACCCTGACTGCCGGCGATGTGCTCACGCTGCCCAAAGAAAGGGACCAGGGGACTCCTGGTCACCCTGGGAGCGGGTGTGTGGGGATTCGACTGTGTGGCCACGACCAGCTATGGATAGCCTTGGGAAGAAGGGGACTCCTGGTCACCCTGGGAGCGGGTGTGAGGCGTGCTGTCAGCAGGTGGGGGGGGGGGGTGCCCGTGTGAGCGCCTCCCCTTCCCCCCCCCCCATAGAAGTGGCGTCATCTCACCCGACCCCAGAACCCAACTGAGGCACTGCCTCAAGGGAGACTTGGAGGAACACTGGCCCGGAGAGCCATGGAAAGGCCCGCTCGGTCCTGCTGCCCCCACCGAGAGGCCAGCAGGAGAGCGAGAAAGAGAAGGTGACCAAGTTGAGTGTGCCCCGGATTTCACCAAGATTTCCATGACTTGCCTCCACATAGCCGTTTGATACAAAGCATCCTCTTCAGATGATTCAGAGCAACAAATAAAGTCAAGGATAAAGTGTGTCAGGCCCTCCATCACTGCTGGCTCTAATAGTTGAGTCCTTTCCATCCCAGTTGAATAGTGCCATCTTTGGTGGGGTTTTTGTTATGAGAATGGTGCTGGATTTGACCTCCTTCATGGGATTGTTGAAAGGGTTAAATGAGGTTGTGTGCATTGGATCTGTAGTACCAAGATCAACAAGCATGGCAGTGGTCGGACAAGGAACTGCCAGAGGTTCAGGCCAGATTCAGAAGAGGATATGGAAGAAGGAATTTCATTGCTGATGTCAGAGGAATCTTGGCTGAAAGCAGAAAATTCCTTGTGATTTGTTGGTTATGCAAAGGGATTCGACTGTGTGGCCACGACCAGCTATGGATAGCCTTGGGAAGAAGGGGACTCCTAGAACACAACAGTGTGCTCCTGTGGAAGCCCGTGCATGGATCAAGAGCAGTTCTGCCATCAGCACAAGGACTACTGCGCATTTTAAAATGGAAAACCGTCTGTGCCGGGGGTGCATCCTCCATCTACATGTAAACAGATAATCAGAATCTGGATTCTATGAAGAACAATGCAGTTTCAGGATTTGAGGAAGGTGTCTTGACAGTTCATGATATGCAGATGGCACAAACCTTTCTTGCTGAAAATGAGGAATTGAAACCTGGCTGATGAAGATCAGAGTTGCAGCCTTCAGTGTGGATTAGCCCTCAATGTACAGAAGACTGAAATCCTCACAAGCGAACTCGTCCGTAACATCCTGGTAAATGAAGAAAAGATTGGAGCTGTTAAGGATTTTATCTTGTGTAACTCCACAGACAAGCCTCACGGAAGCAGCAGTCAAGAGAGATTAAAGGACGCCTTGCATTGGGTAAATTCAGTGAACAAGACCTGTTTAAAGTGTTGAGAAGCAGTGATGTTACTCTGAGCACGGAGGTGCAACCTGACTCCAACAACCATGGCATTTTCGATGCCCTCACGTGCGTGTGAAAGTTGAATAAGAAGACTGGAGAAGCATTGATGCATTTGAATCATGGTGCTAGTGAAGGATATCAAGAGTGCCTTCGGCTGTCAAAAGAACAAAAACCTGTTTTGGAAGAAATAGAGCCAGAATGTTCCTTACAGGCGAGGATGGTGAGCCTTTGTCCCGGCCCGCGGGGCATTCGCAACGTGCATCTTTGGGTCCGGAGCCTGGAAGACGAAGATGGGCAGGGGAAGCGAAGAATGGAGGCAAGACAGGTTTCTGATCAAGCCTCATTTATTGGGGCAAAACTCAGGGTATATAAAGCCAATGGTCACAGCTTATGCTAATAAGGTAAAGTCAACAGGGGCCAATCCTGGCCGAGTGCCAGATAAAGAAAAAACACGCGAAAAAGGGGCTGGAGTCCTCAACTTGGTCCCGCATGCTAATGGGGCATACAGGAGCAAAGCGGGGGCCACTTAAAGCAACCAATCACAAAGCTACAATGGACTAAATCTAATGGACTAAAGGTCACGACATATGTAAGCACTATAAAACAATACAAAGGTATAATAACTAAAATGTAACACAAAGCAAGCAAGCTATATGGCTTATACAAAAGGGTAAAATATAAACTAAACATAAATGCCAGGAACCGATACAGGAAAAGGCTGGGTGTGTCCCAGCAAGAGATAGGTGTCCTTTGTGCATCTGGTGGTCTTTGATAAAGCCCTGGGGCAGTAGGGACTGTTTGCAGAGCAAACAATGGCCTCTGAATCCGGCTCTCCATAAGACTTCATCTCACACACTGGATATGTTGTCTGGAGAGACCAGTCCCTGCAGCAAGACATCATGCTTGATAAAATAGCTGGGGAGCTAAAAAGCAGAAGCCTTTTGATAAAATGGATTAGTACATGACTGTATCGATTAGCTCAAGTATAAGAACAATTGGGAGGATTGCCGAGGACTGGACAGTATTTCAGAATCTACTTGAGGTCACATAATAATCACAGCAATTAAATGCATATGCCGATACAGTATCATTTAGCACATTTATGGCTGGTTCACTGTGTGCCAGATAATGGAGTTGGAAATGAAGTCTTTGCTTTCTCCAGTACAGATTTGTGGGAAAACAATTACAGTATGTATCAGGAGCAGAGCACAGACCTAGTACATGTGGGTTGATACAAATAATTGTCTTTAAGCAATAACAAGTACTACTTCTCCCTCAAATCATAACAGTGGGGAACTAATACATGGTATTAAAAGCCTTTTGACTTGAAAAAAAAAACACCTCCTTGGAGACCAGAAGCCAGCTAGCCATAAAGGCATTCACTCATACTGCACAGTACGATGAAGTCAAGGCAGTACAGTAAAGGCATGACTCAGATGCCCTTGAGGTATGGGATGAACCCTCAACAAATACCTGCTCAGCTGTACACTCTGCAGCCCAGACTTGCCCTCACAGTTGTCTATGGAGCCCCTAGATTTATAAACTTGTATGATACTCTCAATGCCTGGCAGCTGGTGAAGGAACTCGAAGCAGCTCTAGGCCTTCCCACCATGGCCTCTTTCACATCAGCCCAGCAAGTGCTGCCATTGGATTTCCACCCAGTGAAGATGCAGCCAAAGTGTGCATAGTCCTCAGGTCTCTACTCCACCCTCATGCCCATGGCCACCATATATGCCAGAGCAAGAGGGGCTGATAGAATGTCTTCATCTGGTGATTTTTTTTTTGCACTGATGTTTGTGATGTCCTGTGGCAGTCACGTTCTTATGTTAAATTATAATTGAAATGTAGGGGTGGAGTCTGGCCTGTTAATCAGGAGACAACCATTGAGTAGCCAATGAGACCTCTGTGTGGGCATGGCTTTCACCTGAGGAAATCTCGCAGTATTTCCCTCGTGAAGATGAGAAGCTATCATCCCCAGTTGTTGAGAGTTAGTTTGAATGATGATTAACCACAGGCAACACAGAATGGTGGCGGCTGGGAGGCTGGAGTAGCCGGTGGAGAGACCACACGGCTTTGCCCTGATGAAGACAGACCTCTGAAGCTGGAGTGGCATGCTGTTGATGGACCTGAGCCCTGGAAGCGAGGAGCCATGGGGAGACCCCTGCCAGTGCCAGAATTCTGCACCCACTGACTTGTGACTTCCTGAGTCAGAAGCAGACTTTATAGACTGATTTCGGGCATATGGGTTATTATTGGACTTATGACTTTGCACTGGACTGGATTGGGATGCCTACTTAGGGTCACATTTCTTTTGTATATAAACCCTTTCCTTATACTTATATGCGTGTCTCTGAAATTTGTTCCTCTAGTCTACCCGGACTAACACATATCCCTACTGTTAAAATCATCTCCAGAGGTATCTGATGGCATTGTTAATCCAGATATGAAGAAGCAGCCTTGAAAACTCTTTCTAAAAAGAAAAATGAAAACTACTGTTTTCTTCAGATGGACCCTTCGTACAAACCAGATGAAAATGAAATTGGAACTCTCTTTGGTCTGCATTTAAGCCAGAAGAGAAATAATGGCGTCATCAATGGGTCATTATAATATTATAGCAATGTTGTTACCAAGAAGGAAGAATTGCCGGAGTCCACCCTCAGGGACCTCATCATTGCCACCATGGCTGTCAAGTACACGCAGTCAAATTCTGTGTGCTACACCAAGAGCGGGCAGGTGATGGGCATTGAAACAGGGCAGCAGTCATGAATTCACTGCATATGCCTTGCAGAGCCAAGACACCACCCACAAATGCTTTCCATGACGTTTAAAACTGGAGTAAAGAAGGAAGACCTCTCTAATGCCATCAATCAATATGTTATCAGAACTATTAGCAAGGATGGATATCTGAGAAAGTGGAAGGTACGGTTCAAGGAAGCCTCTGAACCATTGACTGACTGAGGCCGAGAAACAGCAGTGGGTGGAAAAACCTGGTGACACTTCTGTCAGTTTTGATGCCTTCTTCCCTTTCAAGAACAATGTAGACAGAGCCAAAAGGAGTGGTGTGGCTACATTGCTGCTCATTCCAGTTCTGCTGCCAACCAAGTGGCCAAGTGATTGACATTGCAATGAACTGGGGATCATTCTGGTTCATACCAATCTCTGGCTCTTTCATCACTGATTCTGCTCATGCTGTTCTTTTGTAGTTTGTTTATATGGCTCTGAATAGTCATTTTAGAAATTTACAGCTTCCTTCCCCCCCAAAAAATTAAATCTTTATGTTTGGATCCACAATAATAAAAAAAGAACCCATGTGCTGTAGGTTAAGTATAGTGGGACGACACTAAACCTTGAAGCTGGTGAAGGACAAGAACACTAACCCATACTTCTGGAAAGTGTAGAGTGAGGATACTAACCCATGTAGTTAGTAGGAGTAGAGGGAAGAGAGCAACCCATGTAGCTCTTAAGTGTTGAGTGAGGATATTAATCCACATAGATATTAAGTCTACTGGGAGATGTAAAAGCATGTAGCAGGTAAGTGAAGAGTGGGGCTACTAAAGCAGGTTGCTGGTAAGTACAGAGTGAGGATGCTTCCCATTTATAGGTACTCATTGTAGGAGATGGCAGTACCCCATGTATCTGCTTAGTGTAGAGAAAGGATGCTGCACCATGTAGCAAGTGAGTGCACAACAAGGATGTTATGCCACATCACTGGTGAGTGTAGAGTGAATATTCTTTTTTAATACCCTTATTGGGGCTCTGAAATCTCTTACTACAATCCCTACATTCATTCAGTGTGTCAAGCACCTTTGCACATATGCCACCATCATCATTTTCAAGGCATTCTCTTCCCACTTGAACCCCTAATAGCAGCTCCCCATTTCTTCCCCCTCCCTTCCCCACCCACCTGCCCTCACAAACTCTTGATAAGTTATAGATTATTAGTTCCATATCTTACATCATCCTCCATCACCCCTCACCCACTTTTCTGTTATTTGCCCCCCCTGGAAGAGGGTTCTAGGTTGACCTTATGATCGATCCCCTCTTTCTTCCCCCATGCTCCCCTAATTCTCCTGGTATCTCTACTCTCATTGTTGACCCTGAGGAGTTTATCTATCCTGAATTCCCTGTATTGTGTACTCTTTTCTGTAGCAGTGTGCAGCTCTTATTTAATTCGATTTGTAAGATAAAATTGAGATCATGATAGTGGGGGGACGGAAGCACCAAAGAACTAGAGGAAAGTTGTGTGTTTCATTGGTGCTATACTGAACCCTGACTGGCTCATCTCTTCCCTTGACCTGTCTGTGAGGGGATATCCAATTGTCTACAGATGGGCTTTGGGTCTCTACTCAATTCATATTGGGTATGATTTTGTTTTGGGTCTTAGATGCCTGATAACTGATCCCATTGACACCTCATTATCACACAGACTGGTATGCTTCTTCCATGTGTATTTTGTTGTTTCTCCGGTAGATGGTCGCTTGTTTATCTTCAGACCCTTAAGACCCTGGACACTATACTTTTTGATAGTTAGGCACCATCAGCTTTCTTCACCACATTTGCTTATGCACCCATTTTGCCTTCAGTGATTGTGTCAGAAAGTGAGCATCACAGAATGCCGGATTGTTACAACAAAGTGTTCTTGTATTGAGGGGGTACTTGAGTTGAAGCCCAATGTCCATCAGCAACCTTAATTCTTAACATACAGATATGAGTACATATTTATATTTCCCTCTCATTACATATATATTTACATGTGTACATGCCTGTATTTAGACCTTTACAAATATCCTTTGCCTCCTAGTTCTTTCCTCTATTTCCTTTTATTATCATCTTGTCTCATCATCATCCTTGAGCTTCATTCAGTTTTAGTAATTACTCACTGCTACATTGCCCTTGAATGAGTCCCACTTAGGCATTCTAACTTCCATTGATTTTAGTTCATTTGTTGTTCCCTGTCCCTAGGTGGTTTTCCATCCCTAGGTGGTTTTCCAGACTCAACCTCCCTTTCTCCCACGTCTCTTTTTCACATATCTCCCCCAGAACCATAGGTCCCATTCTTTTCATCTCTGAATTATTTATCCCAGCTATTTTATCTAGATAGACATGCAGATACATTAGTAAATGCAAAAACACAGCAAAGTCAAATACAACAACAAAAGAAGTCAAGACCAAAAAGACAATAACAACAACAAAAGCAACAACAAAAAGAAAATCACTGACAAAAATAGAAAAGCCTATAAATAGTTCAAGATCTGTTTGTTGGCCTTTATGAGTATTTTCCAGATGAGCCTGATGGGGTGCCACACTCTCCAAAGTTTATTTTTGGTATTCCCCAGGAATTTCATCACTGTTGCATGTCCTCCAGTGTAGCACCCCAGCATGATGGGGTCAGATGGTGCACAATCCCCACACTGTGTCTCCAGTGCTATCTCCCACGGTGCCTCCATTCAGTGAAGACAATGGTGTCCCATCGTGTGGCCAGCCCTATGGTCCTACCCGTGCTTTGTCTGCTCCAAGCAGGAACATCACCTTGGGGGTTGCTGGACCAGGATGTCCTCTAATCCCAAGCTATAGTCCCAGTGCTGTCCTTTGAAGTACATTCTTCTGAGTTGATGGGGCGGATGCACATAGTTGGGATGGGGGCCATCCCCGCAGACCTCTCTATTGGTTCCCTTTTACATACTGGTATGTTGTATTCACATCTTGGTACATCAGGTTCAAGCCTGGTCTAGCCTTCTCCTGTGGTCACATAAACAATATCCTCCCCTTGGGTGGGTTACTCTTCTGTTTGCCCCCTAACCATGCCTTTCTTTTTCTTTTTTTTCTCTCTCTCCTTCTTTCATGCTCTTATTTAGTTGCCTGCTATATGTATCCCTGGATTGGGTTTGGCCCCTGCCATAGTTGCTAGACCTCCCCCCAAGGAGGTATATCATAGCTTTTCCCTTATGCCCTGTGTTGTTTGTTTTTTTTAAGTTTATCTCAGTGGACTTATGTTGTGCTTGTCCTTTTGTGTTCGACTTACTTCACTTAGCATGATTTCCTCCAGTTCTTCCCATGCAGCAATAGGCTTCATGTGTTCATAGCTGCTTTTTAGGGATGTGTAGAACTCCATTGTATGTACATACCACAGTTATTGATACATTCTTCTGCTGACGGAAATTTAGGTTGTTTCCAACTCCTTGCACTGTGTCACAGTGAACATTGGAGAACAGATATCTTACCATGGTTTGTTGCCTGCCTCTTCTGGGTATATGCCCAGTAGGGGTGTTGCTTGGTCATACAGTAGCTCAATCTCCCTCTGTTTTAGATATCACTAAATCAATTTACATAATGGTTGTACATACCAACAGGTACACCCACAATGGATGAGAGTTCCAATCTCACCATAGCTCCCTCCAGCACTTGTTATTTTCTGATTTTTTGAATTGGGCTATCTTTGAGAGTGTTAGGTGGTATCTCATAGTTGTTTTAATGTGCATTTTTCTTATGGCTAATGATCGGAAATATTTTCGCATATGTTTAGTTCTGCCCCTGTGAAATTTCTGTTCAGGTACTTTGCCCACTTCCTTAGTGGGCAGGTAGTTGTTTTTCTTATTATAAGCTTGCAGAGTATTGTAGATTTTAGTAATAAGGTCTTTGTCTTATTTATCATTCCTAAAGATGTTTACTCAGTCTGCGGGCTCTCTTATTATTCTCTTGGAGAGTTATCTTGATGTACACAGGTGATTTATCTTCAGTATATCCCACTTGTCATTTAGTCACTCCTCTGTATTTGTGTCCTTCCCTATTTCCAATAACCTTTGTATCCCCTGTGCTAAGGTTCTCAGGTTAGTCCCAATTCCTTCATTAATGGCCCTCATAGTTTGAGATTTACCTTTAAGTCTGTGATCCCTCTTGAGTTTACTCTTCTGCATGATGTAAGGTAAGAGTCTTGCTTCATTTTTCTGCAGGTATATATCCATCTTTTCCAGTATCATTTATTGAAGAGGACCTCCACTTCCCATTTGATATTTTAGGGGCCCTTACCAATAATCATTTGTTGTCTGTATGTTGATGTTTTTATTTCTGGGTTTCAGTTCTTTTCCACTGCTCTGAATATATGTTGCTATACCAGTATCACACTGTTCAGACTACTATCCACTTTAGCCATAAAATACATGCTAAATTCAGGTAAAGCAAACCCTCCCACTTTGTTCCTCTTCTTGAGGTGTTCTCTGATAATTTGAGGCTTTCTTCCCTCTCGACATTAAATTAGTAATCAGTTTTTCCAATTCTTTGAAGAAGGATGATGGTAATCCTATTGGAATAACATTAAACTTATATAGTGCCTTAGACAAAACAGACATATTTACTATATTGTCTTCCAATCCACAAGCATGAGATATTCTTCCATTTGTGGAAGCCACTCTTAGTTTCTTATAATACTGTTCTGTAGTTTTCCTTGTACACATCTTTTGGTTTTTCAGGCAGGTATGTCTCCAGATATTTCAACTGGGCAATTGTAAAGGATACTACCTTTTTAATTGCCTCTTCTGTGATCTTGTCTGATGTATGTAGCAGTCCAATAGTCTTCTGTTTATTGAGCTTGTATCCCGCCAGTCTGCCACATTCCTCTATTGCTTCCAACACTCCACTTGTGGAGTTTGAGGGATTTTCTATAAATAAAATCATATCACCCTCAATAAAATGATTTTCTTTTTAAAAAGGGGGGGCAAAAGAGGAGCTTATACCAAGGGCTCAAGTATAAAATATTTGGAAATGAATATGGCAACATGTGTATAAATATGCTTTATACAAATAATGCATTGAATGTTATAAGAACTATAAGAGCCCTCAATAAAATCATTGGGAAAAAATCATAATGATAGTTTCGCCTTTTCCTTCTGCAGAAGAATATCTTTGACGTCTTTTCTTTGTCTTATGTTGTTAGCTAGGATATCCAGTACAATGTTAAATAGAGTGGGGACCAGGGTCATCCTTGTCTGGTCCCCTTTTCCAGTGGAATTGTTTTCATCTTTCCTCCACTGATTACCATGTTCACTGTTGGGTTTTCATGTATCGCTTGTATAATATTGAGGAATTCTCCTTCCATTTCTACTTCTTTGAGTGTGTTAAACAGGAATGGGTATTGGGTGTTGTCGAATGTTTTTTATACATCCATCGATATTATCATGTGATATAATATTTCATGTCACTGTGGTGAAAAGTACTAATGGTCTTTCATGTGCTGAACCATCCCTGCATCCTTAGTATGAATCCCACTTAGTTGTGGTGAATTGTTTATTTATATGCTTTATTTTTGTATCAATGTTCATTAGGGATATTGGCTTGTAGTTCTCAAGTCTTGTGGGATATTTGCCCTCTTTAGGTATCAGAATTATATTAGCTTCATAGAAAGAGTTTGAGAGTTTTCCGTCTTTTTCTATGATCTGAGTTTGTGTAGGATTGGTGCCAGTTCTCCACTGAATGTTTGGAAGAATTCTCCTGTGAAGCCATCTGGTCTGGGAGATTTTTTTTTTTTGGTAATCCCTTAATTCCCTTGTCTATTTCTTCCATTGCTATGGGTCTGTTGAGGTTTTTGATATCCATCAGATATAGTCTATGGTGGAACTGTTTTTCCAAGTATTTATCCATGTCTTCCAAGTTGTTGAATTCGTTAGAATACAGGCCTTCATAGTACTGTGTAATTATCCTTTTGATTTCATTAGGGTTCCTTGTAATGTTTCATCCTTTGTCCTTGCTATAGAAATTTGTTCATTCTTTTCTTTCATTAGGTTTGCCAGTGATATATCAATTCTGCTAATCCTTTCAAAGAACCAACTTTGGGCAGCATTATTTTTGTCCATATTTTTCTGGTTTTCTCTCTTCTGTATCTCAGCTCCGATTTCTATTATTTCTTTCTTTTTGCTATTAGTAGAATTGTTCTTGTGACTCTGCTCTAATTGGTGTAAGTTTTGTTCCACATATCAACCATAAGTCTCTCTTCCTTTTTCATGTGTGCATGTATTGCTATCAACCTCCTCAGATAAATGCCTTTGTGGTGTCCCAAAGATTTTGGTGCATCGTATTTTCATTCTCATTTGTTTCTAGAAGCTTTCTGATTTCATCTCTCATCTGGGTCAATACCCACTCTTTTTGCAATAGAGTTATTTATCCTTCAATTGTTTCCCCTTGTTTTCATCATCATACTTTGGTTGATTTCCAGCCCTATGGCATAGTGGTTGGAGAAACAAGTCTGTATAATTTCTATATGCTTGAATTTACTCAGGTTCAAATTATGTCCCAGCATGTGGTCTATCTTTGAGTATGTACCATGTGGGCTTGGAAAGAATGTGAACATTTTTGCATTTGGGTGAAAAGCTCTGAAAATATCTATCTTATCAAGTTGTCCAATTGTGCTGTTTAGATCTGTAGCCTCCTTCCCTGTGATCTGTTAAGTTTGTTAGGTTCCCTTCCCTGTGATCTGTCTTTTTCAAAGAGTAATTTATTGAAGTCACCTACTCTATAATTGTTGAGCCTGTGATTTCCTTCTTCTTATTTTGGGGTGTTTGATTTATAAATCTCATGTGTCACTCATTGGGCACATATATATTTATTGTGCTCACTGGTACTTGGTCTACTGTTCTCTTGAGCATTGTGTAGTGCCCCCTCCTCATCTCTTGCTATGGCTTGTACTTTGAGATCAATTTTGTCAGAGACTAAGTTTGCTACCCCTGCTTTTTTTTTTTTTGGCATCACCATTTGTTTGGTATATTTTTCTCCAGCCTTTAATTCTCAACCTGATTTTGTCTACAAGCTTGAGATGTGCCTCCTGTAGGCAGCAAATCGGTGGGTTATGTTTTCTGAGTCAGTCTGTTAAACTCTGCCTTTTAATACCTAAATTCAGTCCATGGATATTTAGTGTTATTACATCCATCTTGGACTCTGTGATGTCATCTTGTGCCTTTTTTGTTGGGTGTCTTCCTATCTACCTATCTTATCAGTTTGTGTTGTGTGTGTGTATGTGGTTCATTCTTGCCTTCTTTCCATTAGATAGCTAATGATATCTTGGGGGCTGTTTTCTCTTTGTTGCTCTCTGGGTGGAGTTTTTCTATGTGATGGTCTCTTATTTGCTTTTGGTGAGTGTTGATCTTCTGCCTATCTTGGGTAGGCAAGGATCTTTTTTACATCTGGGTTTCTTTTGTGTATTCTTTGCTTTTTTCCTTGTCTGGGAAAACTTTTACTTCTCCATCTATCTTAAGAGATAATTTGGGGGCTGAGCCCCAGTGGTGTAAGTTGGTGAGTGCAGGACTGTGGCCCTGAGGCATAGCGGTTCAAATCCAGCGGCGGCTCTCAGGAGCAGCACTGTATAGCTCCCATGACCAGTAGAGGACAGTGATTCCCCTCAAAAAATAAAATAAAAATAGAATTTTAAAAATAGATAATTTGCTTAAGTATAGTATTCTTGGATTTGTGTTATCTTCCTTCAAATTTTGGAATGTTACTCAATAGAGTGAATATTCTAACCCATAGAGCTGGAAAGTACAAAGCAAGGATTCCAGCCCATGTAGCTGGTAAGTGTATAGAGAGGATACAAATATATGTAGCTGGGAAATAAAGGAAGGACACTAACCTGAGGAGCAAACACATGAGTCAAAATAGATGATAAGTGTAGACTAAGGATATTATCCCATGTAACTGGTAACTGTAGTGTGAAGACAGTAACCTATGTAGCTGGTAAGTATAAATGTGAATACTAACCCATGTAGCTGTTAAGAGTTGAGCAAAGAAACTAATCCAGGGAGATAATAAGTGTACAATGAGGACACAAGCCCATGTAGCTGAAAGGTGTAGAGCATGGATAATAAAACTTGTTGCTGGTAAATGTAGAACAAAGATGTAACCCAATGTATTTAGTAAGTGTAGAACATGGATGCTACTTCATGTAGTAGTTATGTGTAAAGTGAGGATACTAACACAAGTAGCTAGTAAGTGTGCAGTGAGAACACTAACCCATCTTGCTGAGAAGTGTGGGGAAAGGATATAAGCCAATGTAGCTGGTAAGTGTAGAATGAAGAATAACCAATGTAGCTGAAAAGTGTAGAGAGATTATAATAACCCATTTTGTTAGTAAGTGTAGAGTGAAGAATCATCCCCATTGTGGCTAGTAATTATAAAAGGATGAGTTTACCCCATTTAGCAGGTTAGTTTAGAGAAAGGATAATATACAATGGAACAATTAAGTGTAAAATAAGGATTCTATGCCATGTTGCTGGTAGATGTAGAGTAAGAATTCAAACCCATGTAGCTGGTAAGTGAAGAGCATTGATTTAATCCTGTGTATTTGATAAGAGTACAGAGAGGATGCGTCATCATGAAGTAGGTATGAGAAGAAAGGATTCTGCAAGTTGTAGTTTATAAGTGTTGAACAAGGATTTTAACCCACATAGGTCATATATTTAGAGGAAGAAACTAACACACGGGCTGGTAAGTGAAGTCAGAAAACTAACACATGTAGCTCATAAGAGTGGAGGGAGGCCTTCCCAACACCATTGCTGAAGACAAATGGGTGTATAAGCAAAAGTGGTGAAGAAAGCTGATGATACCCAGCTATCAAAAGATATAGCATCTGGGGTCTTAAAGGCTTGAAGATAAACAAGTGGCCATCTAGCTGTAAAGCAACAAAGCCCACATGGAAGAAGCACAGCAGCCTGTATGATCATAAGATGAGTTTAGGTATCAAACATCAAAAACAAAAAATTATATCATTGTGAATGAGGGAGAGTGTAGAATGCAGCCCAAAGCCAATCTGTAGGCAACTGGACATCTTACAGAAGGGTCACAGGGAAGAGACAAGTCAGTCAGGGTGTAGTATAGCACAGATGAAACATAAAACTTTCCTCTAGTTCTTTAATGCTTCCTACACACACACGCACACAATCATGATCCCAATTCTGCCTTATGAATCTGGCTAGACCAGAGCATGTACATAACATACAGATAAGAGCTGAAAATACAGTCCAGGAAAGATAAACCCCTCAGGACCAATAATGAGAGTAGGTAAGGGAAAGGTGGGGGAGAAAGGAGGAACCAATCACAATGAACTACATATAACCCCCTCCCTGAGAGATGGACAATAGAAAAGTGAGTGAAAGGAGGCATCAAGCAGTGTAAGACATGAAAAAAATAATAACTTATAAATTATCATGGATTCATGAGGCAGGGCAGAGAGGGAGAGGAAAAATGAGGACCTGATAACTAAAGGCTCAAGTCGAAAGCGAATGTTTTGAGAATGGTGATGGCTGTATATATGGATTGTGATAAGAGTTGTACGAACCCTCCAGTCCCATTTCTCATTGGATCAAAACACTGGACCACTGGGTGGTCCTAAAAGGAAGAAGAGAAACATTGAAGTTGCCCTCAGTGCTCTTGGAGCTTCGGTTAATTTCAGTCAGGGTAAAAATATAAGTAAAAATAAATTTTATAAAAGAGTTGTACAAGTCCCCAAGAAAATGATTTTTTTAAGAATTGCATGAGGACAATAGACCATATGTAGAACAAAGATTCTACCCCATTGTGGCAGTAAGTGTAGAACAAAGATTCTACCCCATTGTGGCAGTAAGTGTAGAACAAAGATTCTACCCCATTGTGACAGTCACTAGACACAATCTAGTGTCAAATTGAGGATTAAGAGTGTAGATGTTGATTGATAGACCTCTGTGTGGGCAAGCCTTCTCCTGAGAATTCTGGGAAATGTGGTAATTACTTCTTGGAAGCAGGAGACTCTATTCTCCATCAGTTCACTTCCTTGGAGACTTTCTACTGACAATGCTGGCCGCCTGAGAGACTCAACTGACAGCGCTGGCTCCCTGCAAGACATCTCTAAGGAGAAGCCACATGGACCTACCCTGATACTGGACCTAGAGAAGCCACATGGAGACTCCTGCCAGTGCTGAGATGCACACTACACCACTGGATCCAGAGACTTTCTACCCACCAGCTTGTGATCGTTCTGCATTTAGCATCATTGTATGTGTTTCATGAGTCTGAAGAGGACTTTGTAGAATGCTGTCGGACATATGGGATAATGTCAGACTTTTGGAATTGATCAGGACTGAGCTGGGATGTTTTCTGAATGTACAATTACCCTTTCCATAAAACTCTCATATATACATATGCATGTCTATGAATTTGTTTCTCTAATCTACTCAGACTAACACATTATGGTACCTTGGGAGTGGAGTACTGGAGAAATAAATCACAATGATGGAGAATAGATGTTTGGTTGATTTCTGCCTCATGATAGTGTTTCTTTTTTGGCAAATCAGAAGTCAGATATGTCCTTGCAGTTCACTGAGTTGTTTTCTGCAAAGAATATGGGGATTTAAGGTTCTCATTATTTTGTTTTGTTGCAGCCTTTGGCTATTCCTTTCAGAAATGGTGAAAATAAATGTTGTTAATATGTATTTTGAACTCAGGGGTAGAAATCACCATTTGAATTTCTCTGAAATCATGCTGCCTAAGGAAAATGGCTCACAGAAAACCTGGCTCTGGTTTGATGCCATCAGAGACTTAATCCCATATTTTTGTATAAATAGAATAGGTAAAGATTCAGATATGCTATATAAGAATTGAACTTGACCGTTTCAAGAATTGAGTTTTTTTAAAGAATTGAGTTTAGTTTATGATTCTACTTCGTTTATACTAGTTTCTTCTGTTTATTATTATTAATATAATTATTGGTATACTTGTTTAGTAGGAAGCATGGAAATAGATAACTTGTAAGTCCACTTGCCTCAAGGCATTAATTTGATCTCTAGGTAGGTTTAGGACATGACTTCAGAGAAGTCTCTGAAAAGATAACTTCCACCCAGGGTTTATCCTGAGTACTTAGGACATTTTCATTCCAAGAGACTCGCCTCATATAGCAGGTATGAGTAAAACAAGAATTCTGCTTGTTGTAGCTGGTACATGTAAAGCTAACCCATATGACTGGTAAGTGTGGAGAGAAGAAACTAACATGTAACAGGTAAGTGTAGAGCACAAACACTAAACCATGTCACTGGTAATAGCAGAAGAAAGAGATATCGCCATGTATTCAATAAGTGTCTGATACCAATTTATAAAGTCCTCTTCATACTCATGAAACAGATACAATGTTGCCAAATGCAGGAAGATCACGGGCCAGAGGTAGTACTTCACAATACTTGTAGGGGTCTCTACGTGCTCCTGCAGTTCCCAGGGCATGGAATCTGTCAGCATAGTGCCAGGTAGGTTTTCAATAGAGGTTCTCTCAGGGAGTGAGTCTTGTCAGTGAGAGAGAGAGAGTTTGTCTCTAGCCTTCAAGGATGAAAGATTCAAGTTCCCAGAATTCCCAGGAGAAGGCCATCCCCACATATTGGCTGTGACCCAATTAATAGACTAGGGCCCACCCATTCATTCTTCATCTTCTCAAATCCCAAACTGACAACAGATTATGTAACTGCCACCCCATGAACTGGTAAGTGTACAGGGAGGACACTAAACCATGAAGATAGTAATGTAGAGAGAGAACACTAACCCATGTTGCTAAGAAGTGTGGAGCCAATGATACAATTCAGTGTAGCTGGTAATTGTATGATGGATACTATGTTAGTCCAGGTAGACTAGAGAAATAAGTTCATAAACTTGCATCTGTGTGTACAAAAGAACTGGATATACAAGAGCAATAGAATGTTGTGAAAACAGCTCAGTCCAGATTAAGTTCATAAGTCCAATATTAGCCCATATATCCAGTACCAGACTATAAATTCCTTTTCAGACTCACATGACACTGAATGCAGGAAGATCACAAGCCAGTGGATAGAGTGCCTTGTACATTCAATAGCAAAGGAAGAATCTCAGTGCTGCCAGGGACCCATGTGGCTTCTTCAGCTCCAGTGCTGTAGTATAGCTCCTTGTGTCTTCTCAACAGGAATGTCTCACAGGGAGTGTGTATGTGTCCCTCCTCCAACAAGCTATTTATCTCCTTAGTGCCTCCAAATGAGGTCATCAAACTGCCACCTGATCAACAGGCTAAACTCTTTCACTCTTATGTCTCAAACTGACAGCAGATTACATAACTACCACACCTTGTCAATTTGACACTAGCACAACTCTAGCCATATATAATTTTTTTGGCATCACTGCCCTCTGGTGGTGGGAGTAGAAGGCCCACCCTTGCTGCTGGACTTGAACCTCCAACCCAGTGGGCGGCAGTCCCATGCACAACCACTACACCACCGGGGCTCAGCCTCCATATATAATTTTCAAGAAAACAATCATAAAATCATATCTGTGCCTAACAGAATAAAACTAAAATGCCTACAATTCAATATGTGCCACCCTCATTTAAATAAAACATTCTATAAGTGAATAAAACAGACATATCCTAATGCCTAACAATTTCAGGTAAGTAAAAGCTATATGTTAGTCCTATAATCCTATGGATATATTCCCCCTCCATTGAAAGTTGGTAAGCCAACTACTTCATGCCTTTATCCACCGAATTTTGTGTATAAATTTTCTATACTTCCCACTTACATTAACACAGTGCTCTGAGAAGATAATCATATTCTATGACAAGACAGCCAGAAATCATACCCAGAGCACTACTTATGATTTTAACATATATATATGTATATATGTGTTTGTGTATGTATGTATATATAGTGTTGCCAAAGCCCAAGCCAACAACTGGCTCTACCAGTTTGGGGTTTCACAAAGGGTCCTTTAAAAAAAAACTGCAAATTGTAGCCAGACAGTCCAGACCAGGCCCAGACCCAAGCCAACAAAACATGGCCCAGTGGCAAACCTACAGTAACCTGCTTGCCTCAGTCCAACCTTGGAGATGCCCCCAGTCAGAGTCACCGTGGCACTCCCCCTAGATAGCAGTCTAAGTCACCATGAAAGTAGGCCACAGGTAGTCCACAAAATACTTACCATTCACACAGAGAAAGAGCTCAGGACCCCAGTCTCTAAGGAACATGGTACCCAGTTCATCCAAATGACATGTGAAAAGCAACATATCTCAACACCCTCAACAAGAAAATAAGACAAACTAAATGCAAGTGTAGAGGAAGTTGTAAACTTAACAACGCTCATAGAAGAATCAGATTTGCCATAAAAAGAAATCTTCAGAATGCTACTTGAAGTAATACAGGATATAGGGTAAGCAACATAGAACAAGGATCCAATAATAGAGGAGATGAAGTCCAGTAGAGAGGGGATGAAGTCAACCCAACCAAAAGAAATACAAGAACTAATGGATGAGATAATGGAGGCAAAACAAAAAAAACATGGAACTCACCAACAGACTAGAAGAAACAGAGAATCAAACCAGTGGTCTCAAGAACAATTAGGCAGACTTCAACAAACAGGAAAGACAGTCAAACAAGAAAATCAAAAAGGCAGAAGAGAAACTGAGAACAATAACAGATACAATGAAGAGGAACAAGATTCAAATAATTGGTCTACCAGAACAAGACATAAGGAAGAAGTCAACAGCTAAATCAGGGAGAGAATTCTTGGAAGCAAACTTCCCCCCACCTTAATGAATGAGAATGAGACATTCATACAGGAAGCAGAAAGGACACCAATTAGACAATTCTTCCTATACTCCAGGAAGAATTCATAAATGCACATAATAGTGAAATTATCCAACTCCGAGGAAAAGGGGAAATTTCAATAGCAGCAAAAGAAAAAAAAAAGGTAGGTACATACAATGGTGCTCAAGTAAGATTATATTCCGATCTATCAGCAGATAGCATGAAGAGGAGAAGAGAGTGGAATAATGTGTTCAGACAGTTGAAAAGGAAAAAAAATATCCAAGAATCCTCTACCCTACCAGTGAGGTAGGAGTCTTCCCAGAAAAGGGAAAAAAAACCCCAAAATATGCCATAAGACATCCTTGCCAACTCCGTGTAGTCAGAAGGCCAACATCCACCAAGAATAAACAAGAGAATGCCATATTGTGCAACTCCATCTAGAAGTCAACACACTGAAAACAACTTCCAAGATAACATTGCCTCATAGGAAAAAGAAGGCAAGAATGAAGTCTTTCACATAAAAGGTACAAGATGACAGCAATAAACCCATAGATCAATGGTTCTCAACCTTCCTAATGCTGCAACTCTTTAATACAGTTCCTCATGTTGTGGTGACCCCCAACCATAAAATTATTTTCCTTGCTAATTCATAACTGTAATTTTGCTACTGCTGTGAATAATAATGTAAATATCTGATACACAGGATATATTTTCATTGTTACACATTGAGCATAATTAAAGCATAGTGATTAATCACAAAGACAATATGTAATTATATATTGTGAAATATATCTTTCTAATTACAAATAATGAAATTTTGTCTTGAAGCATGGTGTAGCATAGATAACAGTCTTAGTATAACAATAGTAAATTACATTGCTACATTTTGCAACAGTATGCATAAAAAGCCAACATCAGTGCAAAGGTTGAGATAGTTTCTTTCTCAACCGGATCAGAAATTCTTGGAGCAGTCTTTGCAAGAGCACAATGAGGATCATCTTCCACAAGTCTACTTCTGTATTTAGACTTGAAAACCAACAAAGCTGGAAGACCTGTTTCACAAAGATGTGGTGTTGGAAATGAAAGAAGGCACAACACAGTCTCAAACAGAACAGGATATGACTGCAAACACTTGATGCAGAATTTTGTAACTGGTATTGTAGAGAGTTCTCACTGCATTGCTGTTAATAAGTTCAATGAACTCCTCTTGTGCTGTCTCAGGAACTTCTTCAACTTTGACTAGGAATGAGCTTCTGGCAAGTGTAAATGGAGTGTTGAGTAGATTTGGAAAATACGATAAAATTTTGTCTGCAAGCATGTGTAAGTGTTCTTTCATAGAAATTATCATTGTGATCCTTTTGTCTGGTTCAATTTCATGATCCTCAAGGAAAGCAGAAAAGGTAGGCAACATGTAAATTTTATTTTCATCCAACTGTCTTGCCAAAGCTGGTTTCATTTCAAATGATTGGGTCTTTTCAGACAAATCGAGGCATGTTACATAAATTTAACTTATTCAAGATGGCAAAGATGTCAACCAAGTAAGCTATCTTCTGCAGTTCACTTTTATTGCTGAAAGGTGCCATCTTGCTTTCTGATTAAAAAAATGTTTTGAGTTTATCACAAAGCTCAAAAACACATTTTAAATTTTTTTCCTCTCAACAACCATCTGACTTCAGTGTGAAAGAGCAGAACATTATTCGGCACATCCAACTCATTGCACAGTTGTGAAAAGTAGACAGTTTAAAGTACTCACCTTTACAAAATTGACAGGACTTATGGAAAATACATCACATGCAGTAGTTGTTGTTTCAAGAGGTTTGCATAAAATAAACTCATCTTTAAAGCCACCATCATTAATATACCTCAGGTAAACCAGTAACTGTGAGCAGTTGGCAACATCTGTAGATTCATCAAGCTGGATGCTAAATATTGGAAGTGGAGCAGATTTAATTTCCTGGATGACCTGATCAAGAATCTCAGCAGATGTGTCATCTATTCTTCAATGGACAGTGTCGTTAGATAAAGACATTGCACTCAATTTCATAATAAATTCATCTCTGATTACAATTTGAACAATTTCTCCGGTCGGTGGCAACAGTAAATCCTCAGCAATGAAATGAGGTTTCATAGCTCTGGTGACTCTGAATGCCACCAAATATGAAGCTTCAATGGCTACTATGTTTTGTTTGTGGTTGCCACCAGTGTCAAGTCTGGCTTTCTTGCGTCCATCAGTTTTGCTTCTAAAATAGTTGGTATCCTTGCCAGCAAAACTCAGATGCTTGCTTTCAAAATGGCATTTTAATTTGTTTGACTTCATAGAGTCAGCTGATAGAACTTCACAACAAATAACACATTGTGGTTTCTTGATTCCTGCAGTAATTATTGAGGAAAAATTATACTGTAAAAGATCCCTACAGTGGGCAAAGGGAGACATTGAGCAATGTAAGATATGACAAAATAATAACAATTAATAAATTATCAAGTGCTCGTGAGGGAGGGAGAGCAGAGGGGGAGGAGAAAAGAGGAGCTGATGTCAAGGGCTCAAGTAGAAAGCAATTGTTTTAAGAAGGATGATGGCAGCAGGTGTACAAAGGTGCTTGACATGATGTATGTATGGGTGGATTGTGATAAGCATTGTATGAGCTCACAGTAAAATGATTTATTAGAAGAAAAAAAGAAAAGAAAAATCCACACTATATTCTCTTTTCTTAACGTTTTTCTCTACACAATCCAGTCATGGGATGGTTTGTGAATAAAAATAATTTATAGCAAGAGCTTTAATAATACAAAAGATAATACATGGCACAATTCAGTCAATACAGTTCATTAAAGTTTCCTAAGATTAACTATTCTCCATGTTGGGTTTTTTTTTTTGCACATCTATTATTATAATGAGGGGTCAGAATTCACATCAAATACCACTGAATATAAAAAGACCAATCAACAACCAGATTCAGTTCCCATGGTATAGATTTTTTTTCAGTAGTTGATGATTTTACAGTACATGATTTTATATTTATCTAGTAAACACAATTCATGAAGTTTTATTTTACCTCCAATTCTGCTGCTTTTAACAGAGTAGCTACCTTCAACACAGCAACTGCCTTGTACATAGTAGCTGCTCTCTGCAAAGTCCCTGTTCTTTATACATGTGTGACTGGCCCCCATAAGTAAATTATGGTGCCAACTCTGTCACATACAGCTACATTTGTATGGGGCATATGTGATGGGGTTTGCCTGATGATGTCATCATGCCAGGTACTCATATGTGGGTATATCTGCATGTGAACAGACCCGCCTGGAGACAAATAGAGGAGTGATATCTCAGTTCCTAAGACCATCTGAAATATGCATTTTCCAATGGTCACAGGCCACCTCTGTGAAAGGGTCGTTTGCCCCTCCAAGGGGTCATGACCCACAGGTTAAGAACCACTGTCATAGATGACAGTAATAACTCTGAATGTCAACTGTCTGGACTAGTCCATTAAAAAACAAAAGTTAGCAGATTGACTAAGAAAATATAACCCATAAATCTATTGCCTGCATGAAATACATCTTAAGCTCACAAACAAAAATAGACTGTGCTCGCTTCTGCAGCACATATACAAACAAAACTAGACTAAGAATAAAAGGCTGGAGGAAAATATACCAAGCAAACAGCAACTTAAAAAAAGCAGGGGTTGCAATCCTAATGTCTGGTAAATTTGACCTCAAGATGCAAACCATACCAAGACCCAAGGATGGACATTACATAATGTTCAAAGGATCAATAAACAAGGAACCAGTAATCATGAAAAATATCTAGGTGCCTAAGAAGAGACCCGTGATATTCATTCAACAAACTATTTAAAATATGAACAAAGAAATCACATACTGAACCATCAGAGTAGGTGATTTTTATACATCACTATCAGAGAAAAATAGATCACTGATAAAAAGATAGAAAGAAGCTCAACAAGAGGCTACAGAGCTGAACACTAAAATTAGGCAACTACACCTTATAGACATTTATAGAGCTCACCAAACAAATAGGGGGGGGGGAATCCCATTCATTTAAGGTGCATATGGCTCATTTTAGAAAATAGATATTTATAGAGCTCTCCAAACAAATGTCCCCCCCTGCCAAAATTCACATTCTTTTAAAGTGCACATGGCTCATGTTTGAAAAAAGACCACATGCTGGGACACAAGTCAAGCCAGCTGAAATTCAAACATATAGAGATTTTTTCAGACGTTCCTCTCAGGCTACCATACCATAAAGCTGAAGAGCAACAAAATGACAACTAGAATAACAAGGGTAAACAATTGGAGAACAAATAATGAATTTCTGTGACATGAATGGGTACTGGCCCCAAATAGAGAAGAAATTCAAAAGTTTCTAGAAACTAATGAGAATCAAAACCTGTGAGCTACAGCAAAAACAATTATCAGAGAAAGCTTGATAAAACTTAAGGAATATATGAAAAGGGAAGCGAGAATTATGGTTGATATACTATCACAAAACCTCCAGAAACTAAAACGTAGCCAACAGAATAAAAACCCTCCAACAGAAAAGAAAAGAAATAATGAAAATCAGGGAAGAGTTAAATGAGTGGAAAGACAAGAGAACAATGCAAAAAATCAATGCCACAAAAAGCTGGTACTTTGAAAGGATCAACAGAATTGACAGACCACTGGTAACCTAACCAAGGAAAGGAAGGAGCAAACATCAGTAGAAATAATGAGGGATGAAACTGGAAAAACCACGCTGGCTCCTAAGGAGATTAAAAGTATATTCACATAGAACTGTGAAAATATGCTTTCTAATGAATTCAACAATCTGGAAGACATGGACAAATACTTGGGAAAACAATTGCTCCCTAGATTAACCCAGATAGAGGCCAAATATATCAACAGACCCATAGCAAAAGAAGAAATAGATGTGGTTATCAAGAAACTACCAACAAAATGAGGTCCCAGACCAGATGGCTTCACAGGGGAATTCTACCAAGCATTCAGGGAAGAGCTAACACCAATCCTCCATGAATTATTCCAGAGCATAGAAAAAGATGGCAAACAACTAAATTAATTCTAGGAAGCCAATATAACTTTGATACCCAAACAGGACAAGGATCTCATAGGAATAAAGAACTACAGATAGATATCTCTAATAAATAAAGATGCAAAAATCCTTAACAAAATATTGGCCAATAGAAAACTAAAGTACATAAAATATCTTCCATCATGATCAAGTGGGATTCATTCCAGGGATGCAGGAATAGTTCAGCATACTAAAGTCCATCAACGTTATTTGCCACAATGATAAGAAATACATGATAATATCAATAGATACAGAAAAAACATTTAACAGCATCCAACACCCATTCTTAATTAAGACATTCAAGAAGACAGGAATGGAAGGAAATTTTCTCAAGTTAATACAAACTGTCTACAAAAAACAACCACCAGCATCATAGTCAATGGGGAAGAAATGAAAACAATACTGATGGGGGCTGAGCCCTGGTGGCATAGTGGTTGAGTGCGGGACTGCGGCCCATGAACTTGGTAGTTCAAATCCAACAGCAGCTCTCCAGAAGCAAGACGAGGGCTCCCACTCCCACCAGAGGGCAGTGATGCAAAAAAAAAAACAGTTTAAAAAAAAAGAAAGAAGGGCTGAGCCCCGGTGGCGTAGTGGTTGTGCGCGGGACTGCGGCCCACTGGGACGGAGGTTCAATTCCAGCAGTGGGGCTGGGCCTCCTACTCCCACCACCAGAGAGCAGTGATGCCCAAAAACAAAAAAAAAACAAAAAAAAGAAAAGAAAACAATCCTGATGAAAAGGAGGACCAGACAAGGATGCTAGTTTCCCCACTTATATTCAACATCATGCTACTACGCTAGAAGTCCTACTTAACAACACAAGGCAGCTGAAGGACATTAAAGGTAATTCACTGGAAGAGGAGGTGAAAGTATTGCTATTGGCAGAAGGCATTATTCTATACATTGAAAATCCCAAAAGCTCCACAAAAAGTTGAAAACAGTTAACCACCTGAGGAAGTGGGCAAAAGAGAACCAGGGTGGAGACCCAAATGGCCACTACACATGAGGAAATGTTCCAGATCATTAGCTATCAGAGAAATGTCAAGTAAAACAACCATGAGATACCACTGAACACCTTTGGGGATAGCCCAAATCATAAAATCAGAGAACAACAAATGTTGGAGGGGATGTAGTAAGATAGGATCTCTCCTCCACAGCTGGTGGTTGTCTAGATACATGCAGCCTCTGTGGAAAGCAATCTGGCTATATTTAAAGCAAATGGAAATTGAACTACTCTATGACCCAGTGATCCCTCTTTTGGACATATACCCAGAAGAGGTAAGATATAGAACAGGACCAGTCTTCTGTGCTCCAATGTTTATTGCAGCCTAATTCACAATTGTAAAGTATTTGGAAACAACCTAAATTTCCTTCAACAGATAAGTGGATTAGAAAACTCTGGCCCATACACAAAATGGAGTACTACACATCACTAGAAACATGGAAAACTTAGGATAGATGATCCATCAAGACTAGTAATAGGAATGGTAATAACAGGAAGGTGGAGGGATGGAGGAATAGAAAGGGAGAACCAACTTCAGGGATCTACACATAGCCTCCTCTCTGGGGCACGGACAACAGGGAAGCTAGTGTTGGGACACATTGTACAGTGCACAGGATGAAAAAATAATTTGTAAATTACTAAGGGTTCAAGGGCAAGGGGGGGAGGAAGGGTAATATAGGAAGCTGATAATGGGGGTCTGGAGGGAGGGAGAAGGTTTTGAGAGTGATGATGGCAATGGGTGTGTAAAAGTGGCCTGCATACAACTGATGTTGTTAGGGATTGTGATGGGAGTTGTATGGGCCCCCAATAAAATGACTCATTAAAAAAAGGGGGAACGGGAAAGGGGAGGTGTTTTGTTTTGTTTGTTTGTTATTTTTTGTTTTTTAAAGAGGAACTTGTACCAAGGGCTCAAGTGGAAAATGTTTGGAAATGTATGTGGCAACATGTGTGCAAATGTGCTTGATACAAATGATGTACTGAATATTGTAGTAGCTGTAAGAGCCCCCAATAAAATTTTTGAAAAAAAAAAAGGCACTGATGAAGTACGTCACCTCTTGGGAAGAATTGAAGGAAATTATGCTAAGCAAAGTTAGCTGATCACAAAAGGACAAGTACAGCATGAGTCCACTGAGGTAAGTATAATCAATACAGTAGAAGAAATGTCATTTATCTCATACTATACAGGCAATCTGGTGGGGTACAAGCCAAATCTAAGGCTGTATGTGCATATCATTCCAACACAAAGAAGGAGGGAGGAGTTAAGTGGGGAGGAGTAAAATGGCACCAGGGAAGTAGGCACTAACTCACCCAAGAGCAGGGTATTGTTTATGTCTCTACAGAAATGGAAGTACTCATGCAGACCCCACCATGCATGCCAAACCTTGAGGGCAACTGAACCACATGGAGCAACTCATGAATAGAGTGGGTTACAGGGTCAACCCTATCAGAGCCAAGCTGACACCACCACCCCCAGAAGCATATGCAACAGAGGACAACACTAATTCTACAGGTTGGGGAAAGGAGCTGGCCTGCCACACCCAGACAGAAGCAAACCAAGAAGGAAAAAGAGGGAGTGAGGGGCTTGACCCCACATTGGCACATCAAGACCTGAGAATGACATCCCTGCACAGAGCAGTTAAGGCACAGAGTTAAGTTGTTGGGCCAACAACAACTTGAGACATGATGTCCCCTGCTGCAGCATATGACTACAGAGGACCATACTGGGGATATATGCTGGGAAGTGAGTCTAGTCTGAACCCCCCACAGTGGGATGAACCAAGAAGGGAACATAACAGATCAGCAACGGGAGCACAGCAAAGCCACAAAGCCCCCGAGGAGCACCAGAAAATAGACTTCAGGCTAGAAGGGGCAGTTCCTGGAACCCCCTAGGAATGGTTAGGAGAAAGTTATAAAGGTCAGCAGACAGACCTGGAATTATATATGCTTTCCTCTTTTTTTTTTTTTGCCAGTTTATTTCCTTTTCTCTTCTTATTCGATCATTTGTTTTCTTTTTGTTTTGTCTCCATTATTGTTGATTTAGGAATGGGAAGCAAACCCAAGAGAAAGTAAAGGGACCAATGGTTCTAGAGGGACTTGGGAGGAGAAGGAGTCAGGGGAAGGGAGCAGTGAGCAAAGAACTCCATAGACAGGGGCACAACTAGGGAATTAAAATCAACATCGAAAAGGACATAGAGATCCTAGTGGTGTTGGACAACAGCAATCTAGCTGAGAGGAATTACTGAGGCAGAACTGTAAAACCACTCAGAAAAAAAGTTAGATGACTCGGGTTAAATAAATTCTGGGCTCCACACATTCAGACTATTCACATTTTGGACAAAAGAGGAAAGAAACAAAAACAAGATATCAGGCTGCAGCCTGAGTGATGAGTACAAACTATCTGGTCAGTGGCCACTTTTGTTCTTTTTTTGGAGGGGCGGGGGGCTTCACTGGCCACTTTTGTTCTTAATGACATGATCAGATCTAAACATTTTCCTGCTCCTTAGAAAATGTTCACAGTCCTTTTTTCTGCTTTTTAGGTGAAGTCAAGGTCATAGCTTCCAAAGTGCCTAATCTGCACACCGGGGAAGTAGGAGTCCAAGAGATGTTAAGTAAGAAACCAAGTGCAGGATATACACACACACACACATGTGTACATCTTACATCAGGCTGTGAAATCAGACGGCCCTGGAGCTTGCGTTTAACCTTTGGGGCTGCCACTTCTTCAATACATTTGTGTTTTGTGACAGCCTGTGTTATACACAGAGTCCTGGTGGTGCAGTGGGTTTAGTGTTAAACTGATAATCAAAAGTTTGGAGGTTCAAATCCACAAGTGTCTCTGTGGGATAGAGATGAGGCAGTCTGCTTGTGTGAAGACTGATAGTCAGGGGAAACCTATGGGGCAGTTCTAATCCATCCCTCAAGGGTTGCTAAGTGTTCAAACTGACTTGGTTTTGGTTTTTGGTACACACAATTAAGAAATTTTGTTGTAGAGGGAGCACTTAGAGTGTAGTGCATTATGAGTAGGTTTGCTAACTACAAGTTCAGCAATTCAACCCCACCAAAAGCTGTCTGGGAGAAAGAAGAGGCTTTCTATTCCCATAGAGCTACAGTCTCAGAAACCCACATGCCTGCTATGAGTTGGAATCCACTTCCTAGAAGTGATGTTTTTGATTTTTTGAGTCAGAGATCTTCTCATGGTCGTTAACAGGCTAAGTCATGTGACGAATGCTAAGCTATGAGTGGAGGGCTTGACAATTGTCAAGTCCCTTGGAGCATGGGACCTTTTAATTCTTATTTCTTTCAGACATTCTCCCTAACATCTTTAGGAAATACTGGAAAGGGAAACATTGTGTTAGTCTTATTACTTAATGTTTTGACTGCCAATTTTAGAATGAACTATTGTACGGCTTCAAGGATTTTATCCTTGAAATTAACTGAGAATACAAAACCCTACCTAAAACATGGACATCAGCCTGATCTGAAATGTAACTGCTTTTGTTAGTAAATTTTCCAGGTTTGCATTCCTAGGAAAAGGGGGAAAGGATGACGTGGAACTCTTCAGAGTCTGGAGATGTCTGGCACCGGCCTTGCCGCTCCTGGAAGCATCTGTGAGCCAGCCTCATCTGGCTGGTGAGCCTGTGCCCACCTCTCTGCACCCTGGCACTCAGACAAAGAAAGAAGGCATCATGCCTGCCAGGGTGGCCAGGCCCAGCCACTCTCTGTCTGCCTTGTGAGGAGCTTCCAAAACCCCATAAAAAGTAAAGGTACCCCAATGATAACCTGACTGGTGATCCCCGGGTTAGACTCATACACCCCCATATCCTGAAGGACTTGATTTTTCTGTTCAAAGGCATAAATATGTTTTATTTTTATACAAAATATTTGAGTTGCAATTGGCTGAGTGTCCCTGAGATGAACTCCTATTTTGATTTCTGGACCCCACTGGGTGGACCGTTGGGTGGCTGTTGGCTGCTGTTGGGAAGTGAAGCTGATAAGGGAAAGGTTCCCCTTGTCTTGTACTTCAGCGGCGGTCACTGTGGGCCCCCAGGCACCAAGCTTCACCTGCTTGGGGGCAAGGGCCTGCTTGGGGGAATGCTCCACAGGCGGGCATGGGGTGATGGTGGTGGATGGACTCTCTGCACGCCTTCAGGTCAGAGAAAGCCCAGGTGGAGAGATGCAGGTGCTCTCACAGAGCACTCATTAGTGCCAGTACAATTTTCTATCTGTATCAGAGCATATGGATTCACATGCAAAGTACTTATTTAAAATAGACATAATTGATTCATCTCCCTATTTATATAATTTTCCCACCACCTGCCAGTTTATCCTCTTTTATTTTAATTGAAAGTATTACATTTATTTTTAAGATACTTATTTACTTATAAATTATACAATTTCTTTTCTCCCCTTTAAAAAAATCATTTTATTGGAGGATCATACAATTCTTATCACAATCCATTCATTCATCCATTGTGTCAAGAATATTTGTACATACATTGCCATCATCGTCTTCAAAACATTTTGTTTCTATTTGAGCTCTTGGTATCAGCACCTCATTTTTTCACCCCATTCCTTCACCCTCCCTCTCTTATAAAACTTGATAGCTTATCATTTTTTCGTGTCTTACACTGACCGATGTCTACTTTCACCCACTTCTCTGTTGTCTGTTTCCCTGGGGAGGGGTTCTAAGTAGATCATTGGGATCAGTTTCCTCTTTTTTCCCCCTCCCTCCCACCGTCCCCTTCCCCTCCTAGTGTAGCTACTGTCATTATTGTTCCTCGGGATTTTATCTGTTGTGGATACCCTGCCTCACAAGCTCCTATTTTACACCACTGTACATGCTCTGGTCTATCCAGATTTGTAAGGTAGAATTGGAGTCATGATGGGGGGTTGGGGGAAAAAGTATTTAAGAACTAGAGGAAGGCTGTGTGTTTCATCAATGCTATACTGCACCCAGGCTGGCTCATCTCTTCTTTGTGACCTTCTGTAAGGGGCTGTCCAATTGTCTAGATATGGGCTTTGGGTGTCCACTTTGCACTCCCCTCATTCACAATGATATGATTTTTTCATTCTAGCTATTTGATGCCTGATACCTAACCCCATCGACACCTCATGATCACACAGGCTGGTGTGCTTCTTCCATGTGGACTTTGTTTCTTCTCAGTTAGATGGCTATTTATTTATCTTCAAGCATTTAAGACCCCAGTTCCTATATCTTTTGATAGGCAGGAACCATCAGCTTACTTCACCACATTTGGTTATGTACCCGCTTTGTCTTCAGCAATCTAGTCAGGAAGGTGAGCATCATGGAATGCCAGGTTAATAGAAGAAAGTGTTCTTGCATTGAAGGAATACTTGAGTAGAGGCCCAATGTCCACCTGGTACCATAATACAAAACCTATGAATATATGTACATAGATCTATTTCCCTCTTATTGAATATAAATGTATTTACATCTGTACATGCCCCTATTGAGACCTCTATAAATGTCCTTTGCCTCTAAGTGCTTCCCTCTCAGCCTACATTTGGGTTTTAGTAATTCCTCTCAGTTACATTGCCCTTGATCTAGCCCTACCAGGTCTCCTACCCCTTCCTTGCCATTGATTTTAGATCATTTATTGTTCCCTTGCCCCTTGATTTGTTAACATCAACTTCTCCCACCTTCACCTCTCCCTTGTCCCCCCAGAATTGTTTGTCCCATTGTTTTCTCCTTCAGATTATTTATCCCGTCTATCTTATGTAGATAGACATGCAGAGATAATAATATACACAAAAACAAGACAGAGCAAAACAAAACAGCACAAGAAAATAAAATGATGACAACAACAAAACCAATGATTAAAAAGAAAGAAAAGCCTGTAAATAATACAAGATCGGATTGCTGACCTTTAGGAATGTTTTCCAGTCAAATCTACTGGGATGCCACATCCTGGACCCAAAATGTATTTTCAGTACTCCCTCAGGACTTCCTTGCTATGCTCCCCTTGCTGTTCTGTTGCACACCCTTAATGTTTTGCTTCAGTGTGGTGGGATCACATCAGGTACAATTCCCACACTCTGTCTCCAGTATTATTCCCCATAGGACTATGGGTCCGTGAGGGAGGTTGTGTCTCATAGTGGGGCCAGCCATATGGTCCTTTTTGTGCATTGGCTGCTCTGAGCTGGGATATCATCCTCAAGGCTTGGTGGGCCTCGATGTGCTCCACGCTCACTTCCTTTCCCTTCATTTGCTCCTGTGTGCTCTGATCAGACATGTCCCTCTCCCTGAGCTGTAATTTCAGACATGTCCCTCGCCCTGAGCTGTCCTCTAAAGTAAATTCTTCTGGGGGAGGGGAAGTGTCCATGTAGTTGGGATATGGGCCAGCACCTCAGACCTGTCTATTGGCTCCCTACAGTATACTGTTAACACAACTTTTTTTCCCCCTGAATTACTGCCGTGGTAGTAGTAGGAGCCTTGCTTCTGGAGAGCTGCTGCTGGATTCAAACCATCAACCCTGTGGGTCGCAATCCCACACACAACCACTCCACCACTAAGGCTCAGTTAACACAACTTTTAAATAACTGGGAAACCACAAAGAATTTGTGGTTCACTTGATTGTACTGCTCGCTTTATTGCAGCGATCTGCAATCAAAACTGCAACCCCTCGGCAGCCTGTCTTTCTTCATAAATATACCGCCAGCCTCTCCTCATGCAGAACCATGCCACGCACAGCAATGTGCTGTGGTCATCAGTCCCATCTAGAAGCATGATTCCTTGTCATTTGAATAGGTGTTGGGGATTCCATGATATTTTTTATTTTGAGGTCCCATAGAGTCAGTTCTAATTCACAGCAAGCCTTCATCCAACAGAACTAAACATTGCCTAGTCCTGTGTCATCCTCACAATTATTTTGTTTTGTTTTGTTTTGTTTTTGGGGGGGGGGGCATCACTGCTCTCTGGTGGCGGGAGTAGGAGACCCAGCCCCACTGCTGGAATTGAACCTCCATCCCAGTGGGCCGCAGTCCCGCGCACAACCACTACGCCACCGGGGCTCAGCCCCATCCTCACAATTATTGTTATGTTGCAGCCCTTCATTGCAGCCACCGTGTCAATCCATCTCGTCCATCTCTCTTTTGATGCCTCTTTACTTTACCAAGGATCGTGTCCTTCTCCAGAGATTAATCTCTCCTGATAACATGATCAAAGCACATGAGAACAAGTCTCACTCTTCTAAAGGGCATAATTCTGAGACAGGTGTGTTCTCTCTTCAACTCTGAAGAGCCATCCCCTAGAATTGAACTTCTAGCCTCCTCCTTCATAGAAAGTACTTTTCTGTTCTCTAAAGGCATCACTTTAAAGGCATGTCTGTGACAGTGGGCCTTCAAAACTCAGACAAGTCATTTCCATTCGTGGAAAGAGTCCAGCAAAAGTGGAAGCTGTTATGGAGGTAGCATGTCAGCAGAACACATGAAGGCTGGGTAGCTGGAGCCTAGTGAGCCAAGGCAGGTGTGGTGGGTGACACAGGGCCTAGAGATGCCATATTCTTCATCATTGCACCATCCAGCTCCCCTGAAAGGTAATTTGCATCAGAGTCCAGCTTTTTCAGACACATGTCAAATCTCAGAGAAGCCTGTAGCTGGATTCCAGCTCACTTCACCTTTAAAAAAAAAACATTTAATTCATCTTTGCTGGCCTCCGTGAGTCCCAGAGGAAGACTCTGCTGCCAACTCCCTCTTTATTCTAATATCTCTCTGGGCTCCTCCATCTGCTTTGGATCAAAACAGGACCTACTACCTTCACCTCTTCCCAAAAAAGCCCTACGCCCTTTTTTAACCTAACCAACTCCCAGACAAGACATTGTGCCTTCTGATCAAGAACGAGGGCAAGCCAGGCTTTAAGGGATGACCAAACACGTGTTTCAGATGAACTCTTTGTCCTTTAGTCTCATTTCTTTCTGGAATTCTTTATTTTCTCCACTCTTCTTTGCTCCAGATAGAAAGAGACCAAGAATTGAATAATAGACACCCTCTCACAGCTATTCAGAAGCACTTGCTACTCACAGTAAGATGTAGAGGACTGTCAAGGCAATCCCTCTTCCCTGGCCCATCTCTATCTACCTAATGTTCCTCTCAGTTTCCTTTGGAAAATGCACCAGATACACTTTGGATTTGTATTTTGTTTTCTATTAGGGTCTGCCTCTTGCTTGAATATAAGCTGTAATAGGGCAGATGTCTCATATCCTTATTTCATTTTCCCTGTTCATTATACTGCCTGGAACAAAGGGATACAATACACATATCATGGATGGATGCACGTGACCTTGGGAAAATAAATATTCAGCCTTTCTATGCCAATCTTGGAATAGTATAAATGGTTAATACACTTGGCTCTGAATCCAAAGATCAGAAGCCTCAAGTCCACCCAGAGGAACCTCAGAAGAAAGACCTGGGTATTACTTTCAAGCAATACAAATCTTTCTGAAGAAAATTCAGCCACATCAGGCACCACTGCCACCCTCAGGTCATCCTGGAACTCTAAACCATCATTTTCCCAGGAAAAGTAAAGCACAGGTCTCTTTATGGCTGCTGTAGACAGGTGAAGATAATTATCAAACAGATGCTGGGGACCAAAATGTTATTAATTGTCACTTGTTTACAACCTGCTCAAAGATCAGTTTTTAACAATTAACAGGGCCTCCAGGGCAGGTCCTGACTTAGTCATTTCTCCACTGCTTTAAATCCAGCTGATTATAGCCAACCACGCCCACACCCATGAGCTAATAATAATTACTTAAAAATCTTATTGGACACCCCTCCCCTGTAACTTTCAAATCCCCAGCAAGATACCCCCCGCTCTCTGCCATTAGTGGCTGTGCCTGCAGAAAGGAGATGGCATTATCTACAGTACACCAGGCTTAGGAGTAAGGCAACTGGTTGCCCCAAAGCACCTGGCCGCATGACAACCCCTGCTGCTCTCCACAGGGCGACCTTTACCTGGTGGATTTTTCACACGTAGATCACCAGGTCTTTCCTCCATGATGCTCTATGCCATCTCCACCTAGAGCCATGACTCTCACCCTATGGGGTCAAAATGGCCCTTTCAGGAGGGTCATTTACATTATGATTCATAACAGTAGCAAAATGACAGCTATGAGGTAGCAATAAAAAGAATTTTATGATTGGGGGTCACTACCACATGAGGAACTGTATGAAAGGGTGGCAGCATTAAGAATATTGAGAACCAAAAAAGATTTTTTTTAATTTTTAAAAAGAATATTGAGAGCCACTGCTCTAGAGGCTCCCAACCCCAAATCCTGGTGCTGAGAAGTAATCTCCTGTGTACAGCAGGACAGGTTAGGACTGCCCCTCGGGAGTCCAAGGCTGTAAGATCTTTACCCAAGGCCTTTGTGATGAACTGCTATCTACAAGGTCAGACGTTTGAAACTACTAGCTGCTCCTTGAGAGGAAGACTGGACTTTCTACTCTTGTGAAACACACAAGTGCACTTCTATCCTACCCTATAGGGCAGTTCTGGGTAAAAATCAACTCTAAGGAATGAGTTTGGTCTTGGATTTTTGGTTTCTCTGGAGGATGGGCTTGAACCTCCACCCCGCCTTTCAGTTGTCAGTCTGACATCAGACTGACATCACCACCAGGTGTCCAAGCCTGCTTTCTCTCCCCCCACCCCGTTCCCCCGACCTCGATCCCACCAGCACAGAGAACCAGCTAGTTTTTAAAGCGTCTTGCCCCCTCTGGTGGCTATTATTCAAACTGCAAGGTCAATATGATCAACAGCAACCCTTTCAGTAGGGGCTCCCCTGAAACCATGAGAATTAGCCCCAGGGACACCCAGATTTATACTCCAGGAAGAATGACAGATAATCCCCCCTGACACATGACTTTTATTAATGTGGGGACAAGGGAGAGCAATGGGTCTTAATGAGAATGGAGGCCTTTGCCAAAAGGAGGCCACACCTCAAAGCCTTGCTTTGAATTTCAAAGCAACTTCAACCTTGAGGGGAAGGGGCTGTGAAGGAGTGCTGGAGTTTGTTTATGCTGGGCAAGAAAGGGCTCCCTGTTGCTAGGAAAACCGGATGTGGAGCGCTCACTTCTTACACAATCTACTTTGATACTGGTGCACAGTTATAGAAAGTCCTAACAACAGTGGTGTGGCAGTCATGTACTCTGGTGCCAATTTGATTAAGAGTGTAGGGGGTGTCTAGACTGTAATTGTCCTGGCATCACTGCATATGCTTCATGAGTCTGAAGAGGACTTATAGATTAGTATCGGACATATTGACTAATTTCAGACTTATGAACTTGGACTGGACTAGGTTGGGACGCTTTCTCAATGTTCCATTCCTCTTGTATATAAACTTCTTCCTTATATACATATGCATGTTTATGAATTTGTTTCTCTAGACTACCCAGACTAACACAGGTGGTTTCCCTGGAACTCTCCAGGTACAAGACTGAAGGGTAGTGGAGGCTCAGGGCAGAAAGACATGATTGGGGCCCTCCCACGCTAAAGACAGTGACAGCAGTAGGTGTGTGCCTGGTCCCAAAGATGGCCATCCCTGCAGATTGTTTGAATATCACCCCTGACACCAGTGGGTAGAGCAGCCATGGCTGGAGGATCCCTGTCCACTTCCTGCCTCTCAACATTTTGTTTTGTTTTTCAAAAACACTTGCTAACAGGAAACCAATGTCCTACCTCAAATTCACCTATGGAAGATTTAAGAAACTCACACAACACCCTTGGACTTCAACCTGATGGAGAAAACATCCCAGCCCAGTCCAGATCAAGTCCATAAGTCTAATATTACCCCCTATGTCCAATACTAGTTCATAAATTCCTCTAGACTCACACACTACAGGCCATGATGCCAAATGCAGGAAGATCACAGGTCGGTGAGTGGAAAGTCTTGTAGATCCAATGGCAGTAAAAACATCTCGAGGTCTCTGGCTGCCATCAGCATGACTCCATGTGGCTTGTCAACCTGAATGAGTAGCAGAGAAAGTGATTTGCTCTCCAGGAAGAGAGGAAGTTCCCAGAATCCTCATGAGAAGGTCATGTCCAGCAGGCATCAGGCTGTGATCTGATTGACAGGCTAGATTCCACCCCATTCACTCTTAATATCCTCGAGGTGACCTGAGAATATATAACTACCACAGAATACAATCACTCAAGAGTTTAATCTGTACAAGTCAATAATATATGTATTGCAATCTGAAATAGGCAGCCTATATTTATATAATTTCCTTTCCCAATAGTGTTGAATTCGATACCACTGGCTAATTAATGACACTACCAATAAATAGGATTGTCTTTTGCACCAAAGGAATGATTGAAAATGCTCTCTATCGTAAAATAATGGTGTCCCAAAAATGAATCTGAAAGACATATATAAACCATAGGTATTTGAATGAATTTGGAGTGCACACTTAATTCCAGCCATACTCTGAGAACAATTGCTTGGATGCTCACCCTCCTGAAGAGATCACTGAAGATGTGGCTGCTATAGCAAAGTGTAGGGAAGAATCTGGAAGGACTTGACTCTCAGAAGAATCATGTCTGGGCTTTAGAGCTTATCATAAAACAAGTAGCCATCCAAGTGATGCATCAACTTAACCCACATCAGAGAAGCACACGAGCCTGGATGATCCAAGAATTTTAAACAATGAAACACAAGTCTATAGGAGGGAATAGTTTCAGAATTTAAATTATGAACACCCAGTTGGTGACAGTGGAGACCCAAAATCCATTTCTAGGATTCAACACATAGATTAAGCATCCAGTGAGTACCCCTCTGACCAGAGTCCAAGAATATTAAAAGCCTTGTTATTGGACAAAGATCACAATAAAGTCAGTTATGGCAGAAGGAGCTAGGCTAAAATGTAACACCTTATTTGATCTCTCTTTAATTTTCTGCTTTCTTTTCTATTGAGATTTTTCCATTTTGTTTTGTGATTGTTGTTGGATTTGTTTGCTTCCTGTTTGTGTTCTGTATGATTTTCTGTATCTAAAATCCAGGAATGGTATAGAGATAGTAATAATAATTACTACTATTAATGGATTAATAATTACCCATGGGGTCTGGCTGAGGGGAACTGGGGACCTAACAATCATGAGTATGAGAAGAAAATGCTCTGAAATTGATTGTGGTGATGATTGCACAAATCTCCTTAATATGACTTAATATGACTGAATGATTAAATTTTATATGTGAAGCATATGCCAATAAAACTCTCTTTTTAATAGGGGAATTTTCTGTCACTAAAGTTGAAAAGTGGTTCTTCCTGGGTCGAACCAGTGGGTAGGTATTGGGTTACTACCTCACAGGTCAGTGGTTCCCACGCATCAGGAATTCCTCAGGAGAAAGGTAGAGCAATCTGCTTCCACAAAGACGGAGAGTCTAAGAAACCCTCAGGGCAGCTTCAGTCTATCCTTTGGGCTCACTATGAGTTGGAATCTATGCAACAGTGGGGATTTTTAACCTGCTTTCTCACCCAACACATACCATGCCATTATTTATTCTGAGCGAAAGCAGTAGAAACTCGAAAGCTTTCCATGCAAGACAGTCTGTGGACTTAGGCCTGTGATACGTCTGTATGAAGAAGAGAAGGAGACAGTCCTAATCATTCATACTGTGTCCAGGAGTGCCAAAGTGTGTGTGCACACACATGCCCATGTGTATACTCAGGATGCCCAGTTAAATGTGATGTGCTTGCTGTTAGGTGCTCTGGACTCAATCCCAACTTATAGAGCTCCATGTGACACAAGAGGGTGGTATATATATATATATATATATATATATATATATATACACACACACACACACACACACACACACACACACATATATATATGAAAAGTTGATATTTAGCATTAGCCAGCTGGGTTCAGTTTAGATGACTCGAATTTTCTTGGCAACATCTAAAGCGTCATAGTCAGGAGCCAATTGAACATACGCCTTCTCCTCACCGTCAGGTCTGACCCAGGTGTTGACCTTGGCTACCTCAATGTCACAGAGCTTCTCCACAGCCTGTTTGAGCTGGTGTTTGTTGGCTTTGACATGCACAATGAACACGTGTGTTATTATCTTCGACCTTCTTCATGGCAGACTTTGTGGTCAAGGGGAACTTGATAATATCATAATGTGTCAGCTTATTTCTCCTGGGGGCGCTCTTCAGAGGGATTTGGGCTGCCTTCTAAGTCTCAGGGTCTTGGGCTATGGGAAGGTGGGAGAAATGCAGATCTTCTTCTTTTTGTGTCTGTGGACGCCTTTCAGATCGGCCTTTTTGTCTTTTAAAACCTTTGCTTTGGCTTCTGTTTCAGGAGGGGCAGAAGCTTCCTTCTTTGCCTCTTCATAAAAAAGCAGGCTGTAATCTTAAAGAGCAGATTGGCTGGCCTGTCTCCACAGAACCTCTGTGTGCGTGGCTTGGTTCAAGCCACGAACTTTTCTCATAACCCTCTTACCACCGGGCCTCCTTATATGTATTACATAGCATATACATTCCCTTTCCAGTCTTCTTTCTCCCAAACTTTTTGAAGTCTCCTCATATACAATGCCTCCAAACCAAACTCACTGCCATGGAGTCAATGCCAACTCATGCAAACCCCATAGGGCAGAGAAGAACTGCCCCTGTAGTTTCTGAGACTTCTCAACCTTTACAGGAGCAGACAGCTGCATCTTTTCCCGGCAGAATACCTTGTGGTTCTCAGTCCAACAAACTCACAGCCGCTAAGTCAATTCTGAGCCATCCTGACCCCAGGGACAGCGCTGAACTGCCCCTCTGGGTTGCTGAAGCTGTGAACTTTTAGGAGAGCTGAACGAGTCATCTTTTTCCTGAATATCAGCTGGTGGGTTTGAACTGCTGACCTTAATTTGAACTTGTTTGAACTGATTAGCAGCCCTACATGTAATCCACCAGGAAAAGTTTATTTTTAAGTATGGAAATCATAAAAATGTTTGTTAAACAAATATATCAAAATGTAACTTCCAAAAAAAGAAAACAGAGGAAAGATCTAGTAAGCAAAGCAAGGGATTGAGGTATAAATATAAGAATCTGTGTGTATACACATACATGTGTTAGACAGGGTTCTCTAGAGAAATAAAACCAGGACACTTATGATTTTATATATATTTAGATAGATAACATAAGAAATACACAGTACAAATAGTTCAGTGCAACTCACTTCCATGAGACAGCAAGTTCAGTGGCAGTCCTTCAAGTCTTGGGGGCCACTTCTGTAGAGCAATTCAGGCTATCCAGCCACAGGCAGCAGACAGCAAGGCAGATCACCAACAGTCAGTCAGATGACAGGGTCCCACAGTCCCCAGGTCAAAGGATGTATTTTCCAGTAGCGTAGCTAAGCAGTCTTGCAGGAATCTCAAATTAGTGACACAGTGCACAGGTTAGGTGTCCCACGGGTAATATAGCTTGTAGATTGAGGCAGAGAACAAGTTAAGGCAGCCACACCCTGGTCTGATCATCAAAGAGCAAGAGACAAGAAAGGCGAGACTCAGAGAGCCATTTATCTCTCCACCCTTCAATTAATCCCACATATGTTCATTGGCCAGGTTGGCACAATAAATCTACCTATCACAATATGTAAATACCTTAAGTCATAAAAAAGGTATTGGCATATGGACGGACTTTGAGCCTCTGCTCAAGCCCTGCCTCAATGCAAGAACACTTTGTTCTAACAACCAAGCATTCTGTGATGCTCACCCTCCCACATGATTACTGAAGACTAAAAGGCAGGTACACAAGCAGATGTGGTGAAGAAATCTGAAGGTGTCGACTGTCAAAAGATATAGCATATGGCGTCTTAAAGGCTTGAAGTTAAACAAGCAGCCATCTAACAGAGAAGCAACAAGTCCACATAGAGGAAGCACACCAGCCTATGCAGTCATGAGGTGTCAACATGATTGGGTAATAGACATCAGAAGACCCCCCTACATATATGTATGTATGTATGTATGTATGTATATACATAGTTGAAAACAAGAGGAATTGGAGCAGTGACCCCCAAACCCATCTGTAGACAATGGGACATCCGCTTACAGAAGGGTCACACGGAAGGGCTGAGTCAACCAGAACACAGTTTAGCACCAATGAAACACACAGTATTTCTCTGGTTTCTTGAGGCTTCCTCACCCCCCACTATCATGACCCCAGTGCTGCCTTTCACGGCAAGCTAGACCAGAGCATGTAGAGATGAGAGCTCAAGATACACAGAATCCAGGTCAGATAAACACCTCAGGAACAGAAATGGGAGTAGGGATACCTGGAAAAGGTGGTTAGAGGAGAGAAGGAAGAGGGAACCGATCACAATAATGGACACATAATCTTATCACCACCACCCTACCCTCTGGGGGATGCAAAACAGCAATTGTAGGGGAAGTGAGAAAGTGGTCAGTCTAATATATGAAAATAAAATTTATTTATTAAGGGGTCATGAGGGTGTAAGGTGGGTGGGAGGGGGAAAAAGAGGAGCTGATAACAATGACTCAAATAGAAAGTAAATGCTTAGAAAATGATGGCAACATATGTACATATATGCTTGATACAATTGATGTATGGACTGTTTTAATAGCTGTGAGAGCCCCCAATAAAATCATCTTTTTTTTTCTTTGGCATCACTGCACTCTGGTGGTGGGAGTAGGAGGCCCAGCCCCACTGCTGGAATTGAACCTCCGTCCCAGTCGGCCGCAGTCCCGCGCACAACCACTATGCCACCGGGGCTCAGCCCTAAAATCATCTTAAAAATATTACTACCCCAAGTGATACATAAATACAAGGCAATCCAGATCCTAGCATCATTCTTCATAGAAATGGAAAAAAACAATCACCAACTTTATATGCAAAGAAAAAAGACCCAGAATAAGCAAAGCACTACTAAAGAGAACAAAGTATGAGGCCTGTTATGTCCCCATCACAAAGCAAACTCTACATCTGTGGCTGTCAAAACAGCCTGCTATGTTACAGCAGGAGGCTTATTGACCGAGGCAGAGAAAAGAGAGCCCAGGAGTAAATCCCTCCACCCACAAACCACTTGTCTCCCCTAAAGAACAGAAACCTATCAACTAGGGGAGAGGTCCCCTCATCAACAAATCATGCTGGCATAACTGGATTTCCATTTATAGAAAAATGAAACTGGGCCCGTACCACACTGGCTATGTAAAGATAAACTCTAGATGGATCAATGACATACATGTAAAGCCTAAAATGCTAAAGATCAACAACAAAAAAGCAGGACTATAGGTAGGGGACCTGTGATGTGGAATAAACACATGGTCAAACATGTACACACAGCAGAAGGCAGAAGAGATGGCTGGGACCTTCAGAAAATGAACCGCCTCTGTGTATCCCAGAAGTCCCTGAAAACCCAGTCAGGGGAAAGACGGGTGGGGCAATGACATATCAGACCAGGGATGGATCTCTAAGATCTGTGGAAAACTATAGTGCCTCACGAAAAAAGACAATTACATCCCCTGTTCTAGTCAGACTTGTCTGATAGAACCGGGAGCATGATAGTGGATGTGAGGACGCATTTGAGAACTAGAGGAAAGATGCATATTTCGTTGTTACTACACTGTATTTTAACTGGCTCATCTCCTCCCTGCAACCTCTCTGTAAGAGGATGTCGCTTCACCTATTGATGGGCTTTGGGTCACCAATCTGTACTCCCCCCCTATTTATAATGATATAATTGTAGTTCTTTGATGCCTGACACTGGATCCCTTCAATATCTCGTAGTCACACAGGCACCTGGTGTGCTTCTTCTATGTGGGTTTTGTTGCTTCTGAGCTGGATGGCTGCTTGTTTACTCAAGCCTTTAAGATCCCAGATGCTATATCTTTTCATAGCCGGGCACCATCCGCTTTCTTCACCACATTTGTTTATGCACACATTTGTCATCAGTGATCATATCAGGAAAGCGAGCACGCAATGTTATGGTACACTGGAGTCGGAAACATGGGGAATTTAGAATAGATATTCCCTCAGGACAAGTGATGGGAGTGGTGATACTGGGAGGGTGGAGGGATGGTGGAGTAGAAAAGGGGAACTAGGGCTGAACCCCGGTGGCTTAGTGGTTGTGCGCGGGACTGCGACCCACTGGGATGGAGGTTCAATTGCCGCTCACAGGAGCAAAGGCTGGGCCTTCTACTCCCACCACCAGGGCAGTGATGCCTAAAAAATAAAAATAAATAATTTAAAATTTTAAAAAAAGAAAAGGAGAACTAATTTCAGGGATCTACATATAACCTCCTTTCTGGGGTATAGCCAACAGGGAAGTGAGTGAAGGGACACATTGGACAGAGTATGAAATGAAATAGCAATTTGCAAATTATTAAAGGTTCATGGTAGGAAGGGAAGGAAAATATGGAGAAGTGGAACTGGGGGCCTAAGTGGAGGGAGAATGTTTTGAGAGTGATGATGGCAACAAGTGTACAAATGATATCTGCATTCAACTGATTTATGTATGGATCGTGAGGGGAGGTGTATGAGCACCCAATAAAATGATTCATTTATGCATACAAGTTCCTGAAGTCTTCCTCCCCCCCCCCCCACCAACCATCATGGTCCCAACTCTACTGTACAAATCCAGATGGACTAGAGAAGGTACACTAGTATAGAGGGGAGCTGGAGATATGGGGAAACCAAGATGGATGAGCCCCTTCGGGCCAATGGTTTAGATCGGAGATGCTGGAAGGGTAGAGACAAGGTAAGGTAGAGAGATGGAACCAACTACAAGGCTATACACATAAGCTCCTATTTGAAGGACGGACATCAAAGGAGTGGGTTGGGGGAGAGGTCGGGCAGTGTAAGATATGACAGAACAATAACAATGTATAAAGTATTGAGGGTTGGTGGGGAGAAGAGAGCAGGAGAAGAGGGGATGGGATGGAAAAGCAGATACCAGGGGTTCAAAGGAAAAGGCAGACGATTGGAGAACGATAATAGAAGTGGGCATATGAGGGTGCTTGGCACAGTATGTTTATTTATGTATTGTGAAAAATGATGTATGAGTCCCCAATAAAATGATTTTTTAAAAAATGATTCATTTAAAAAAGGAGGGCCGGAGAGAAGCATTTTTTGTTTTAAAGAGGAGCTAATACCAAGGGCTCAAGTGGAAAATATTTGGAAATGTATGTGGCAACATGTGTGCAAATGTGCTTGAGACAGATGATGTACTGAAGGTTATAATAGCTGCAAGAACCCCCAATAAAATTATTTTTTTTAAAGACAATTACTCTGCCCCATTTAAAAATGGGTGAGGCCATGAACAGTTTCTCAACGAAGACGTGCAAGCAGCTACAAAGGTATAAAGAAATGCTCACCATGACTAACCATCCAAGAGATAAACAAAGGTGAGATAGTGCTGCTGCACGGCACTCAGAGCAATGTTTAAAAAAGCAGGAAACAGCAAATGCTGGGGAGGGGGACCTGAGAGGAAGTGTCAGCAAGGACAGAGATGGTGCTTTCTCATGGGAAACAGCATCTAAGGAGGGAGGGCCTACTATGTGCCAGTTGGGAGTAAGATGCACTTCTTGCCTTCTACAAGGATACAGCCTAACGGGAATGAAGAGGAGCCCTGGTGGTATACTGGGTTACATGTTGAGCTGCTAATCATAAGGTCAGCAGTTTGAAACCACCAGTTGCTTCATGAGAGAAATATGAAGCCTTCCTACCACCACAAAGAATTAGTCTTGGAAACAGAGGCAGTTCTACCCTGTCCTATAGGCTCACTATGAATCAAAAATTGACTAGATGGTAATGAGTTAGTTTGGTTTACTGGGAAGGAAAGCACAGGGCAGCTCATGCTAAAAAGACAAGTCTTGTGTACTTATACTCAATTTTGGTCAAAAGAAAGAACCCAAAGAGAGACACACAAATTCTGAAACTCACTGACCTGAAAGATGGTGTGGATGGCAATGGGTACCCCAGGGGCAGGCTGAGACTCCTGTGGCAGGAAGAGCAGCCACCAACCTGCACACCCTCCACCACATCTCAATGGAGTTTTAGCCTCCAGTACAAGTTATTCACCATCCTGTTTCATAGTTGAGTCTCCCAGATTCAACTGTCATTTTTCTAGCCATTACACAATCACTAAAGGTGCGATTGTGACAGCGAGCACAGGAGATACCAGGTCGTGGGAGATTTGAATTGGGGAGACTTGAGCAGGTCTTGAAGGGAGAGGAGGAGGTGACCACAGAAGGTGGGGAGAGTGCTCCAGGAACTTTATATTAAGTGCCTGATTTTACTTGGAACTAGATAGTGGTTGCATGGGGTATTTGTATCAGGTATTTCAAACATCTATGTATTCCAGCAGCAAACACACCAGAAGTTTCTAAGTGGTGTGTAGTGCTTGTATGGACCTGCATGGCAGACCCGAGCTTCCTCTCCTTGATTGCTCAGGATCTCATGAGAGTCAGTAGTCCAGCTGGTCTATTCCACCATAATGTATGTGGCCTTTAAATGTTCTATTTCACGTTACAGTTTCATTATTTTGTTTTTCTAGAGGAAAAAAAGTTGGTTACCAGTGAAAATGTTTTTCTTGGGTCAACATCAACACTCAGGGAAGGAAGGAGCAGTCAAGAAATCAATGAAATATTGCACTGGGCAAAACTGTTGCAAAAGACCTCTGTAAAAAAATATTAAAATAAATAAATAAATATTAAAAAAAATAAAAGATGTCACCTTGCTTCCAGACTCAGGGAGACTAGGGGAAAAAAAGCCTGGTGATCTAAAGATTAGCCAGTGTCAATCCCAGGATCACAGCAGAAGACTATGCCTTAGAAGGCACAAAGGCACAGGGTGGCCAAAGCAATGGTACAAGCAAGGTAAGGGGCCCGAAGGGGGTGCAAGACAACGTTTCCCTGCTGTGCCAGGGTCAGGAGTCAGTAAATAGCAACTCGCAGATCTACTTGGTGCTCCCACAGGCATTGCAAACCTACCACCTTTCATCCTAAAGCAGACCCTGGTTGGTTACTCCCCACCCCCAACCTGTTAACAAATCTCATCACACCACCTCCAGGAAGAAGCCAGGATTTAAGACTCTCTCCTGAGGCCCACATACAGGTTACTGTGCATGTTGGGCTGCTGCACCACGAAGGCTAGCAGTGCAGAAAAGGCTGTCTACTCCGGTGAAGATTTAGGCTCTGACTCATAGGGTGCCATGAACAGAAACTGAGGGGAGGGCAATCAATGAGTTTGTGTTTGCGGTTTGGTCTGGTTTTCACATGCAGGCAGTATATATAGTATAATCAGGTAATCACAGACTTCAGTTGTACTGAAGTTAAGCTCCATGCATTTAACAAGATCTGTTTGTTATTGTTGTTGTTGTTAGTAATATGACTCTGTCATCGAGTCGATGCCGATTCACAATGACCCTCTAGGACAGGGTAGAGCTGGCCCTGTACGTTTTCAAGGCTAATTCTTCATGGGAGCTGAAAGACTCATCTTTCCCCTGAGGAATGGCTGATGGTCTTGAACTGCTGAGCTTGCAATTCCAGCCCAACAAGTAACCACTATGCCACGAGTGCTTCGTTAGTAATGTGTGCTACATACAATATCAAAATACAAAAAAAATTAAAGTACATATATCATTTTAGAGACAAAATTCCAAACTTCTAAAGACTGGATTTATAAAGATACAGATAGTAGGTTGGGAGTGGAACATACCTGACCAGAGCACACGAAAACAAATTAAGGGGGAGGAAGAGAGAGTGGAGAGCATCCTGGTCCACTGAACCTTGAGGATGATTTCCCAACTCAGAACAGCCAATGCACAGACCATATGGCCTGCCCCACTATGAAACACAGCGTCCCTCACTGATCCAAGGCCTTGTGGGGACAACAATGGAGAAGCAGGATCAGGATTGTACCCTGTCTGACCCCACCCCACCAAGGCAAAACACTAAGGGCATGCAGCAGAGCAGCAGGGGGAGCAGAACATGGAGTTCCCTGGGGAGTGCCAAGGATATACTTTGGGGCACGGGTATGGAACCCCATCGGACTCAACTGGAGGACACTCCTGGAAGTCAATGAACAGACCTTGAACTATTTACAGGTTCTTATTTTGTAATTATTATTTTTATCTTTTTTACTTATTTATATTTTTTGGACAAGGGGGGGAAGATACAGATAGTAAAAGACAATAATAATGAAAACGCAAAAAAATTTTTTTTTTATTTATCTCAGAAATGACATGACAGCATGATCAGAAGGGGTCCTCAAGTAAGACCTATCTTCTCTCTCTCTCTCTCTCTCTCTCTCTCTCTCTCTCTGTCTCTCTCTCTTTCCTCTTCTCTCTCCCTACCCCCTTCTCTATCCCTCTCTGCCTCTGCCTCTCCTATTATGCAGTCATATTTTTTCCTATCACTTATCACTCTTCACAATCATTTTGTTATGCATCTGCTTAAGGGTCTATTTTCTACCTCTGCCTCTGAAATGTAAAATCCACAAGAGTTTTCTCTTGTCTGGCACAGAACAAGTGCGCAGTACATATCTGGTGGGCTAGTGGAAGAATGAATTACAAAACTTATACTTAGAGTCTCAATTTTTTTTTAACATTTTTGTTTTTAAGGGTGGGAAATTGTCATATTTTTTGGAGTAAGACCCACCCGACCATAAAAACCCAGTTTTTAGAGCAGGAAAACAAGAAAAAAAATATTCTGAATCAAATAGTACCCGTATACTAAAATATTAAAATAAAGTAAAATACGGTAATATTTAACAGCATAAATTCAACAGTGGCATTAAGAACCATCATAACTTTCGTTAACAAATGAGGGGAGATGAGGCCTATGCTGATCATGTGACAAGACTGCCACTGAGACTCCAGGAGGCGGTATTTCCCCCAAACACAAAGCAATCCACAGCATACAAACAGCAGCAGACAGTAAGCAGGTGCGTGGGATCATAAACACATGGTCTGGGGTACCACACCTTCAGACCATAAAGACGCACCGTCATTTTTCTCCCACTTTAGGGAGCATGGGGGGTGGGAGTGTCTGTCTTAAAGTCTGGTATTCCCAGCACCAGAAAACTACAACGCAGTTTTGTCCTGCCTCTACTTCTCAGCTGCTTCCTGCTGCCTCCTGCTCCTCTTACCTCACAACCGAGCGGCATTTCCCCAACTTCCCTGTTGGTTCAGTGTTTGCCCTTCAAAATGGTTTGTTGGTACATTTCACTGCCAGCCTCTTGTCGACAGAGCTCTAAAATGCTGTCTACGTATTTTCTGTTGTGGTTACTTTGAACTCTGTTGAATTACATTGTTTTGACAGGACTGTCACCATCTCAAAGCTGCTGACTAAAAACATATGCAAGACCTTTTTTTAATCCCCAAAGAGTAATTCTACCATCCTGCAACTAAACACATGACCACATGAGGGCATCATGAAGCCACACTTCTGCTCTGTGTAAACTAGATTGCAAAATGAAAACCCTGAGACCCTATTTTTAACTTAATGGGTTTTTTTCATTTCATTATCTGAATCGCTCGGTGGTATATCACACTTAGGAAGCATACTGGGAAAACCTGATGCTAGCGTAACATTACTAAGATACTGCAGAACACCTTGTAGAAGGATGGAGTATCCAAGAAGCAAAACAGGCTTTCTTCCGCTTACTTACGAAGCAATAGGGAGTAATTGATCTCACCTGGATTTCCTCGTGTCTTTGACGCATACAAACCCATGTGAACTTGTTTACCACAAGTTAGCAAGTAAAGCACAGTAAATAGAAGGGTGGGAACCTTCCTTCCTGTAAATAGTGTAGCCTGCTTATTGGTTTATCCTCCCCGCCCTACCGATACTGAGGCATACACCAAAAAAAAAAGGCATTTACTTTTTACCTTCAGCAATATCACAAACAGGACAGCTTGATGGTTTGAAAGAAGTGGGAAGAAGAGAATACAAAACCAGGTGAAAGGTGCACATAGCCCATAGCTAGAGCATTTCAACTGAAACCACCCAACAAGAAACCGAAATGAGCCTTCGCTAGGAGATAGATGCCAGCCAGTCTGCAGATTCTACTGACTGCAAGATTTTGTGGCCACGGCTTATAAAATCCATCAGTAATTATACTAGTTAATAAAATCTAAAAGTTTTCAAATCAGGACATCATGAATCAAAAGTGCTGTTTTTCTCATTCCAGGCTTCTCTTGGTTGGAAATTCATGGTAAGATTTGGGCCTCTGCGTGATGTTCACTGTTATGAGGAGACCACTGAAGATATGGGTGCTGAGGAACCTCGATGGTGCGCAGCCATAAGAAAGAACAGCGGGCTGAGCCCCGGTGGCGTAAGTGGGTTGAATGCGGGACTGTGGCCCACAGGCTTGGCAGTTCAAATCCAGTGGCGGCTCTCAGGAGCAGCACTGGGTAGCACCCACAACCACCAGAGGCAGTGATGCCACCGCCCCCCCCCCCCCAAAAAAAAAAAAAGAAAGAACAGCATCTAGGGTCTTAAAGGCTTGTCTTCAAACAAGCAGCCATCTACGTGAGGCATCAACTATGTCCACATGGAAGAAGAACACCAGTCTGTATTTTCCAAGAATTGTAAATATTTTTATCCAAATCTGAAGGAGGGAATGGTATCAGAGCTTAAATTGTGAACACCTTGCTTGCAAAAGGCTATGGATGACAATGGAAGCCCAAAATCCATTTGCACGGTCTATAGATTAGGCCTCTCATGAATCCCCCTTGACCATAGTCAAGGGATATGAATAGCCTTATTAGATTAAGAACATTGTAATATCAATTGTAGTAGACATAGGTTAGGCTAAAATGTAATATCTTAAAAGTTGTTTCCATTAGGGAAAAAAAGGGATGGGGGATGGGTAGAACTTTGAGCAAGATGGCAACCAGGTAGGTAGCCTGTGCTGGTAGATAAATGGAGGTCAGTGAATGGGGCTATCAGGATGCCCAGTAGGTGACCCGAGGCTGTCAATAAATATCTGCAACAGCCCAGAGCACTTCCACAAACCCAACCCGGAGCTGACTGCCACCCCTTGTGCTCCTGCTGTGGAATCAAGGAGACCCACCCCAGCTCTCACTGCTACCTGTACTTCTTCAGATCCCACCGCGGTTACCACCCCTGATCTTCTACCCACACCCTAGTGGCACACCCCAAGCTCATCAGTGACTCAATGGAGGTTATTACAGTCTGCGTGACACCCCAGTCTGGGTCCCTCCCTCCACATGCTGGAAGATCCATCCTCCACAACCAACATTCTCCTGCCCCAGTGCTCTCCCACTGCCTGCCCATGGAACTGCGTGTGGAGCTGACAGCTGAGGTCCTCCATCCTGCCCACCCATAGTGCCTCTAGTCATGGACAGACCCTGGTGCCACCCCCCGCCCCTCCCCACAAACCTCAAGCTCCTGCACCCGGCTCAGCATACATTTGGAACACAGCCTGTACAGCTGCAGTTGGCTTCCAAAGCCATGAGCAGACATCCAAGGAAGCCAAGCTATGCTGAAATTTAACAGTCTGACCACAGAGCCTGATGTCTGAGGCCCACCCAACTCGCCCTTCCAAACAGAATCCTGATAGACCCTAGCCACAGTGGGACAAAGGCGAAGCTTGACTCCTGCGAGAACACGGAAGAAAGAAGTTGCTATGTCAAAGGAAGTTCTGAACTTAATCTTCAGAATACTGCTTAGATTCACATATTATATGAGGGAAGCAATAAAGGAAAATGATGAAGATAGAGACAAAGGTCACCCACCAAAGGGAAATTATGGGATGAGATCATAAAAGCAAATAATTTCACAGACCTCACCAACAAACTAGACGAAGCAGATAACTGTACCAGTGACACTGAATGTGACCAAGCAGGCTTCGACAAATGGGAAAGACAGTCAAACAAGATAATCAGACAAACTGAAACAAACCTGAGAACAATGTTTGATGCGATGAAGAGAAACAACATTAGAATAATTAGACTACTGGAACAAGACACAATGAAGAAATCAATGGGAAAAATAGTGAAGGAATTCTTAGAAGAAAACTTCCCCAGCTTAATGAAAATCAGCTTAATGAATGAATGAAATTCAGGAAGCCAAAAGGACACGAATTAGACTGGATCCCACTTTGAGGAAAAGGAGAAAATTATGAGAGCACCTAGGAGGGAAAAGGTAGTCACTGAGTTTGGCAGGGTTCTCTAGAGAAACAAAACCAGATTATTTACACACACACACACACACACACACACACACACACACACACACACACACACAGTGAGAAGGAATATAACAGCTAATTAGTCCACACAGCAGTACTGACGGTTCAGTTCAACTCATTTCCATGAAACAGTTAATATGCTAGAAACCCGTTAACTCATGTGGGCTGCGGGGTTGCTGCGGGGTTCAAGGTCAGCGAAGCAGATTCCTCCTTTAAGCAAGGCCAGCAACAGAGTGAATCACCAATAGTAACTCAGGAGCTTAGTGAAGCAGGCCCAGATATGGAACACAAAGAATGAAAGGCAACAGGATCCACCAGCCTCAAGTTCAAGTAATGTACAAACCAGCAGCATGGCAAAGAAAGTTTCAAAGGAGCCTCAAGCTGTAGCAACATGATCCACGGGTTGGCCATACCCACAGAGAGAAGCTCACAAGTTGAGAGAACTAGTTAAAGCTCCACATGCTCAGATCACAAGCGTGAGAGACGTGGA
>PVJH01003413.1:105916-143055 GCA_004026705.1 Nesogale talazaci
CTTGTTGTATATATGGAGTGACTATGAGTTGAAACCAACTTGAGGGCACCTAACCATAACCATCTTTAATTATATGACTGAAACTTAGCAAATGTTCAATAATTTAAAGTTGTAATATTAAATATAGAAAATGATGGCAACATACTGAATATACTCGAGGATAAGTTGACCCAAATATCAGCTGAGGCACCTAATTTTACCACAAAAACCGCATTAAAAAGTATACTGAAGGGCTTAGCCCTGGTGGCATAGTGGTTGTGTACAGGACTGCGGCCCACAGGGCTGATGGTTCAAATCCAGCAGCAGCTCTCCAGGAGCAAGGCTGGGCTTCCTATTCCCACCAGAGCAGTGATGCCACACACACACACACACACACACACACACACATACACAAAACTGGTTTATACATGAGTATATACGGTTATGTATGAATGTGCTTGATACATGGATGTATGGATTGCTAGTAAGAACTGTAATAAAAAAAAAGGTTTAAGAGCCCTCAGTAAAGTGATTTTTTTTTTTAAATGAAGGGGAAATACACGTGGATTAAGGTTTTGGTGAATTCCCTCAAACCACAGAGCAGGGATGTGAACAGCCTTCCCACCCTGCAGAACGTATCAGAAAGTAGATGATGGCAATTGCACTCAAGGTAAAATTTAACACCTTATCATTTGATCCTTTTGACCCATTTTCAAGTTGCAATTGTTTGTAACATTTTCTACTTTTGCTCAGTGCAAAGATTAAGGTTTTCTGAATTTTTGTTAGTTTAGAGTTTGGGTTTTTTTTTTTTGTGGGGGGGTTCTTTTTCTGTATATATAAAGTCCAAAATAACAACCGTATTAAAGGGGTTAAGCCAGGAAAATGGGAGCTACTAACAAAGAAAAATGTTCTAAAATTGACTATTGTTGAATATGTGGATTGTGGGCCAATAAAATTTTAAATAATAATTAAAACAACAGAAATGGCTTGGATTTGAGTTATAGGAAGAAGGAGGCAGGAAGGGGGTCAAAAGGTAAAGGGCAAAGAGCAAAAACACAAGAAACAAAGCATTCTCCTAGAACAGGGGTCGGCAAACGATGGCTCACAAGCCATATGCGGCTCTCTAGTAACACTGAAAACATTTGAAGGTTATTTTTCAGATCACAGTGATTTCGTTTGGAAAAATGTAGTTCAAGCTTGAGTGATTTTAAAGTTATTAGGAGGGCTCTTCAGTCTCAAGGGTTTGCCCTTGTAGGCTGGGAGTCAACATTTCAACTTCCCACAGTAAAGGCAGACAGTGGGGAGGGTACATGACAATAGCTTTGGTATAGCCGGCCATGCAATAACTGAAACAGGCCCAGCCAAAGACTTTCAATACTTTAACTAACTAAAGAAAAACATGAAAACAATGCCATGAACTCTCACCTACTACACATTGAAATATAAAATGAAAATCCTCACAGTTGAAAAATTAAACATGATAAATGGATTAAAGCTGTCAAAGATTTCATGTTACTTAAATCCACAATAAACTCTAGCAGAAGCAGCAGTCAAGCAGTCAAAGATGTACTGCATTGGGCAAATCTGCTACACAAGACTTCTTTGAAATATTAAATAGCAAAGATGACTAAAGTGCAGTTGACCCAAGCCATATTTTCAATTGCTTCATATGCATGTGAAAACTGGACATGGAGTAAGGAAGACAGAAGAGTAGATGTATTTGAATGATGGTGCTGGCCAAAATAGTAAAGTACTATGGACTTCCAAGAAAAAAAACAAATGTCTTAGTAGTAGTACAGCCAGAATGTTCCTTAGAGGCAAAGACCCTATTTTGTCTCACATACTCTGGACTCATTATGAGAAACCAGTGCCTTTCAGAAAAGAACACCCTTGCTTTGTGAAGGGTAAGAGCAGAGAGAGAAAGAGCCTTAAAGAGATGGACTGACACAGGGGTGGCAACCATGAGTTCAAACTTAACAATTACTGAGGATGGCTCCAGACCAGCAGTTTCACTGTGCACACAAAGCCGCCGAGTCGGAGCCGCTGGACAGTATCAAGTAATGGGCACATCTCAAATGATCTTGGTGAAGAACACTGAGCATACTTTCAGAAGAACCAATGAATGTTTGGTCGTGGTACAGCCAAAATGCTTATTTTTTGTAAAGCTTACTTTGGACATGTTATCAGTAGAGATCAGTTTCTGGGGAAAGATGACAAACTAGAGCTCCAGAAAAAAAGACTGGCCCTCCATGCAATGGCTTGGCCAAAACCATAGGCTCAGACCTACCTCCTTACTACAGGAGCAATCTGTACACATATCGAGTTGGCATGGACTCTGCAGCACCTCACAATGACACTATTCTCATCATTCAGAAACAGGGCATTTGAGCATTGCAAAAAGTTATCTCAGACCCTCCAGTTTTCTTAGCCCTCAAACTTAAACAGTGGTCTGAGTGGATTAAAGAAAAAAAGGAGGAAAGAAACTGAAATGGACTTGGACTCTTGTGACAAATTCACTTCAAACAATTAAAAAAAAAAAAAAGGAAAGAGGAGCTTATACCAAGGACTGAAGTGGAAAATATTTGGAAATGAAGATGGCAACGTGTACAAATGTGCTTGAAACAAAAGATGTATTGAATGTTGTAAGAGCTGCAAGAGCCTCCAATAAAATCATTGAAAAAAAAAAAAGTTATCTCAGAATAGGCCAGGGCAGCTTTAATTGGTAGCTGCTGTGGCTACTAAGCTCAGCTCCCTGATTTCACATGAACAACGTGCATTCTGTACTTAGCACCTCACACTTCCAGGGTGAACTTGGCATCCTCAAAACGGATATTCATAATCCACATACCCATGAAATGTGCACTCTGCAGACAGTACCAGCAAAGTCTGCTTTCAGCCTTTTTTACATGGCCAGCACAGGTTATTGAGCGATACAGGGGAGTCTACAATGGGATTCCTTTCTATTCATCTTTTTAAGAAAGCATACATTGCCTTTGGGAGGGCTCTGAAAGTTTATCGATCAATAACATACACACACCCCCAATGCCTTCTGTGCTTTAATGAAGTCCACTATTGCTACACAACGTGCTTGTTTTAGATAGGCATAAATAGTCATGACACTCATCTTATTTCTAGTCATTAAATCAGATCTTCCTATCACTACAAAGTCTCCATGCTGCTCGAAACACTTTTTCACTAATAAAATTCAGAGCTGAGAATGAGAAACTAACCTTGTATTTAAGCCACCAAGCATGCTGATGAATAAACACTAATATTACAGGAATGGACAACCACATGCCACTATCCATTACCACTGTGCCAAAGCAGCAAACGATCAAGAGGTGAAAATAGCCTCAGGTGCCAGGCCTTACATTAAGTGAAAAGCAACTCAGAAATACGCTTTCAAGAGTGATCCCAAGCCAAATGCTGTAGAATTACACATATAAGCTAATGTGAAATTATGACAACAGGGATAAGCCTTGACTGCGTTAAGTTAGGTTTGATTTTTCCACAAAGAACCACAACTGTCCATTCAACTCAGTTGCGCCTTCTCCTTAAATTCTGCCCTCCACTTCTGTAGACAGTCATGCAGGGGACACTCTAGAAGGTCTGAGAAACACTTGAGGGTTCTGTGTTATCTGAGGTGAGTGGGTGAATGGGGACATGCGGGTCAACTATTATAGCAAATAAGTAATTCCACACATAAAGATAATTCATCTAATTTATATTTTATTGCATTATGAAAATAATACATTTATTTGGCAAAGTAATCTAGACTCCAAGTTAAAATAAAATTCTGAAGAAAGTATACTAAGTATTTTTTTAATGTGAAATATTAATGTATTCTAACCAATACATACTAGCATTCTTATTAGGCCAATAATCCAGCAAACCCTAATTTTAATAATTCCACATGAAATTACAAGGTGTTTTCGCAGTCATTCATTTTATAATTAGCACAAATTGCAAGAGAACTGAGCTTCATTTCATCAAAACCAATTTGAAACACCACCCCAAATTTTTTATTTCCTTTGGCTCTACAAATTGCAAAATTCAACCTGACCACAAGTTACATTTTTCTTAAACATTTTAGCAGCATTAGATTCTGCCCCAGTACCTTTATAAGTAAACTAGTATATTACATTTACATTATTTGAAAAATTGCTGTCGGGTTTTACAAATGCATAAACACATGCCTATCTACACCGGCAAAAACGAAACTCCCTTGAACCCCAATGTTCTGGCAAATCACACTTCCTGCCGGATTCTGGGTTGCCTTTTCAAAAAAAGGCACGGTTCCTTGACTGGCAGCTCTACTCTTCAGCCCACTTTTGAAATGCATGTAGTTAGATAAACCCTAATTGAAATTAAACTTATCTAATCATCAGCATTTGCTCTTCCACTACTTACTATTGTTAAATTTTCAGAATTGAAAGGGGTTCTTTTTTCAAAACCACAATTTGCTCTCACTTTTTAAAAACCAGTGCTAAAAACATGTTCAAAATATATTCTCACTTGTGTTCCTTGTTACTATGTATCTTCAAATTATTTTTACATTTTGGATAGCATCTAAAGTTTAACAGATAAACAATATACTCAGGGCCAAAAAAGAGTATTTTTAATCATTGAGTTGAGTTCTTTAGGTTGACTTCGCTTGATGTGTTGCGAAAGTGTCTAAAATTCGCCTTTCAAAAATTCACATATAAACCAGTTACTTTTATAATTAATCAGTCTTTCTAAGTGCACCTATGCACACGGAGGAAATTTACTTCCAAACAGCCATCAACACACTAAACCAGTTGAACAAGGTTTCCCAGTTTAACTAGATATTCCACCTACCATAAAAAAGATAATTCCATGACAAATTATCTGTTTAAACAGCAATTAAGCTTGATCTATGATCAACTTAAGAATATCTAATAAATAGTAAACTATATATTTAAATGCAGATTTCTCATAGAGTTAAGTGATGGTATTTTTGGTACATTCACCATTAGTTTACTTTATTTAATAAAGAAATACATTTGTTCTTGCAAAAGTAGCAATTGCAAGTTTACAAATAAAACCACAGACCTCAAAGTCATGATGCTAAATCTTCAACTTAAAACCAACAAAAAGCAGGTATTGTTTGGTTTAAAAATGGTCCATGGCACTGTAATTAAAATTTTTAAATATCAAAAGGTCTCAAGATCTTAATAGGTTTGTTGACAATCATTTCATAAATATTCTAAAGAAAAATCTATAATTTTCTAAACTTAAAATGACTAAAATCTTTTTTATTGGCAAAATATCATTCAACAAAATAGTTTGCTGCAAATCAATGTCATGTTTAAATTGCGTCATTTGAATATCTGCGTTGTTTCCAAAAATTACAGAGTGAAATTAATGTTCGTCCCTCAGGTCTATCATGTAGCTGCTCTGAACCTGACGGCTCAGTTGGTCAGTAGTACAGTACCCTCCAAATATGAATTTAGCCAATTACTTTGGTATTTTTAGTCACAACAATAAAAGTAGTCAGAATGCAAACCTTGAGTCTGCTCCACACCCCACCCCCAGTGACCCCAGCAGATGACACAGTGTCAGAAATTGTTTGCATCAGTTTTTTAAGTTCAACTGTGGACTTCAGGTATTTGAAACTAAAATAAAAAAGGAAATCATATATATTTTGATAAAAATGTACTCAAATATTTCATAACATTAATATTTATTGCTTTATATGAATACTGTATTGAAAGCCCAAGCATTCAGTTTACACACGGAAATTATACAATTATATACCGCTTCACAAAGGCAGTGAACACATTACATTCTACAAAATCTACTTTACAGAAATTTAAAAATTCTAAATATCAAAAGGTACAGCTGAAGAAACAGGTATAAATTTGGCAGCCAGTAATTTTGACAGGGAAGTTGCAGCTTGCATGACTTTAAATATGTGAATTTGAAAATATTGAGTTTAGAGTAATCATTGTGCTTTGTGTTGATCTGAAAAATATAACACTGGCTGTCGAAGAAGCATGTTCAAAAATAGTTAATTCACTTCAAAATGTCATACAAATTATGTTGGTTTCTATGCACCCCTAAAGCTTTAGTCTCTTAAGCCCAGGGACATTACTAAAGTAATATATTAATTCTTCCAGTACAGTGGTGTTTCAAAACCATTGACATTTTCACACTCTAGAATAATTTAGAAAGGAATGCGTAATATTCACAAGGTTCGGAAAAGCAAGCACAAGGTCAAGGAACCTGCCCAGTTCTTCTGAGATGGTCTTATGTCAGCTTCATAAGCATTCATTCTACAAAATAGTAAGTTAATGTTTGAACACAATTTCCAAGATAAAACACATTTTCCCCCCATAAATAATGAAGTCTTTTTTTCCTCAGGCACCTCAGAAGTATACAAAAAAACTTTAGTTTGAACAGATCTCTTGGAATGTGTTTAACCTGGTTACTGCAACAGACTTAAGATTTCCAGGGTTTCACAGGGGCCAGATTTTATTTGAATTACTCTGCAGAGAAAGAACTGTCTTCTGAAAGAGGTGACCTCAATCATTACCAATAGAAAAAGTATCCACTGTATTCATCTCTTTATAGAAACAGAAAAATATAACATTTCCCCCCTCAGAATATATATGTATATATATTTATATTTATATATATATGACTTAAAGTTCCATTGTACATAGTCAAACAATAAAATCTGGAAACCAGCATGAAACCCCATATTTCACGTTAAAATGCTGAAACTATGACCAAAATATGAAAATGGCGAGAACTGTCAGGAGACGAGACAAAAAGATTTCTTATTTATGTATGAACTAAATATGATACTCTTCAAAAAGTTTTCAAAAAAAAAAAAAACTTTAATTCTAAATTAAAAAAAAAAAATCTATACACAAACCACTGATTTGACCAGACCAAAAGAAGTCAGCGGTAAGCAGGAGCCCAAGGAGCTGCTCTTCACAGTTCTTACATGTACAATTCTTTCAGGATTTATTCCATAAAGTACTTAATTTTACAACCTGCTTCTCTCATAAAACTAAGGGTTCACTTTATTACATAAAAGTTTTATACAGTGTAAAACCAGAACTGTATGTAAAATACTGCATGTAAATGTTTCTCAATAGTTAGTCTTGTTCCATAGGTTCCTCTGTGGCTTCTGTGGATTCGTCGTTTTCCATGAATGACTCTGAGAGAGACTCTCCAGTTTTACTGGAATTGGATCCCACCAATTTTTCTGATTCAGTGCAGTCAGAACCACTACTTACAGGGCCTGTGTCTTCACTACCTTCGGCATGTAAATTTTTCTCAGCTTGTGACACATCAGATTCCTCCATTTGATTATTTTCCTCAGAAGTCTCTTCATTCACAGTTAAGGCATCATCTGATTCTTTTTCTTGATTTTTTCTTTCTGGGACAATTTCTCTTGATGTCATAAAAGACTCTAAAAAGAAACAAATGATGTTGTAGTTAAACTTTCTTTTCAAAATACTTCCACAGCTAAGTTTCATGAATCCAGATATTCTACAGTTTAACTCACAGTTCCTGAAAACTCAGAATTAGCAATAGGCAGGAAAATAGTCCAACATCAGCATTATAAGGAGTTCTAGTATGCTAAATTCTTTGCAGTATAAGAATTTGTGGATCTCCTTACTCCACCCACACTTTTACAGATGTCTGTAAGTACCTTCCTCCTCTTCATCCTCATCTTCATCTTCTTCTGTACAGTGCTGTCTGGTATTACTACTTTCCTTATCCTTATCTGGAGAAGATGATGACGCTTCCTTTTCTTCTAGCATTGCTGGAGAGGCCGCGCTGGACGTGGTCTGACTGGCTGTCTCTCTTACTTCACTTTCTTTGTCAAACCTGAGTCTTTTGACCTCGTGTCCTTCAGCCTCCACAGCATCTTCATCTGGATGTTTGTTTTTCATAGGGCTCACAGAGGCACCTTCTGATTCAGATGACAGAGTTTCACTGCAAATGTTTTTAAAAGTATCATTAGTAAGGTTATTTGCCTCATCTCCCACATTCTCACTCCTTAGGCCTAATGAAATTTTAAGCAGTACTTTAGTATCAAAGTAAAATAGTAACAAAGAAAAGAGATAATTTCCTAGGTAACCTAAATTGTTTAATAAGTATTTCCCACTAGGAACAAATCAACATTTTATGCTTTTCTGTTCAATTCTCTAAAACCTTACAACATGTTCTATTTAAAACGCTAAGTCCCATAGAGACAAGTTCTAGGTCGTCTTATTGACACAGACCTCTTTCCCTAATGATGGCAGACAGTTTGATGGAGAATGTTATTTAAATGAAACTATTCACAAAATTTTAAATAGTTATATAGCTGCTAGCTCAAGTAGTTTTCAAAAATTAGGAAGCCTACTTAAAGCGGAAGACACTGCAATGGAAGCTATGGCTCCTACAAAGTCATTGTTTTCTGTTTGTTTGCTTCTTGGCATCACTGCCTCTGGTGGTCGTGGGCGCTACCCAGTGCTGCTCGTGAGAGCCACTGCTGGATTTGAACCGCCAAGCTCACGGGCCGCAGTCCCGCACTCAACCACTTACGCCAACCAACGGGGCTCAGTCACCTAGAAACTCATTAAAACCTTGTTTTGCATTCAAATAATAAACTGAAAATGAGACAATAGATACCAAAAACCATTAGAATGTACCATCACATACCTGTGGTTTTTGTCCTCATTTTGCTGTAGATTTGTCTCTTTGCTATCTGTGTTCTCTGGCAAACCATTTGTTGTCATAGGGACTGACAAAGAAACCTTTGGCCGATTAAGTGGCCTGGGTGTTCCAGGACCATTTATATTAGACCTATAGTAAGATAAATGAGCATTATCTTCTCTCCTCCTAAGGTATGCTAATATAAACATGCTATAAAAGAATTTGTTTTTAACTTTGACTTTTCAGACCCTGGAGGGTGCCAGATTAAATGATCTCTCACTAGTCACAGTTGGAAAAGACCAGGTCTTACTAGAAATAAGTGTTACAATAAAATGAAGAATGATTACATCAGGTTATAAAATGAGGAATGAAGATAACCTCACATAATTTCCCAACCACTGAGAGTTCTGGCCCAGTCAAGCTAAAAAAATAATTTTAAAAAAAATCAGAAGAAAACTTAACCACCATACTCAAAATGTTACTTTCACCTCAGCATTTTTGACTGGTAGGTGTGGCTGTTTGTATACAAAATCATATAGATTCATATGGTTATAAATGCAAAATGTCAAATATTGAGGTTCTCAATAAAAGAGAACAACTACAAAGCAAAAACACCCCCCAAAACTCCCTGACATCAAGTTGATAACTCATAGCAATCCTGTGGCTTTCGGGAATTGTTAACTCTTTCCAGAGGTAAAAAGCCTCATCTTTCACCCTTAGAGCAGCTGATGGTTTCAAACTACTAACCTAGAGATTATGCCACCATGGCTCCTCTGTCAATGAGAGAAGTAGGTGTAATTCTTCTATTTAATATACCAGATATCCTGCATCAAAGGCCTAATACAAATATGTACTAAATCTACTACTCAAAATTAAACAAGTGCAAACATCAAATTAAAACTCAGTAATCTTACCTCTCAGTATAACTTGGAGAATTTCCAGGAAACATTACACCATTCATTCTATTTAAACTATTATTAGAATTGTTTTTCCTATTAAAAAAAAAGGGGAGAGCAGTTACATATGATATAAAGTCCTGAATTCTGATAAGAACCATGGGTTTTGAAGGGCAGCACACTCCCCTACCCCCACTCCCCAAAAGCAAAGCTCAGGAGGCAGGAAAGTGAAAGGACAATGGATGCAGGGGACTCTGAGGAAGAAGTAGAATAGGCATTGTTACAGTGAAGAAATTGCAAACCGATGTTAGGTAACAAAATGAGTATAAGATGTTGAATGGAATAATTTGTTCTGTAAACTTTCACCCAAGCCACAATAAATAAACAGGAAAAACTTTTATAAAGATATGTTTATTTCAAGAACCAAACAAAAAGTCTTGTAAAAAATCACTTAGGCACCACCATGAGTATAAGGGGGGAAGTTTTATATCAGTCAATATGATCTGTCTTGGACTTTATTGCTTCCAACAGAGCTCACAATTAAAAACAGTAAAGTTACACGGAAGATGTGATGGTTAATTTCATAAAACTAAGCATTTTATTATATACCTTTTTAAAGAATATTTTTTACCAAGAAAAACATGACATTGTGTGATTCCCTTAGTACAGTATTTTAAAACACAGGTATGCTCTTAAAAGAGTTCTAGAAGTGAAATTCCTGTTATTGATCTTACTTGACATCAGAGGCCATCTAACTAAACAATGGTTATCAACAGGACTACCCTTCACCCCCAGTCTTGAAGCCACTGTAATTGGGAGAGGAGGTGGCATCCAGAACAGAGGCCAGGGACACTCAACAATGTGTAGAATAGACTCTCCAACAAAGAACTGTCTGGTCTAAAATGTCAAGAAGGGAAAGGATGAAAGCACTCTTTCATAAATCTTGACAACTAGACATACTTCACTTAAAAAGAGGAGAAATGTTGCAATAACTATTCCAAACCTAGAAGTTATGCCCTAGAGACTCGGAGCTCCCGGTGGCACGGACAGTACTTAAATTCCAGCGATGTTGGGTGGCAGTAAAATTCAAACCTCTGTAACTAGAGACTCACACAAGAGCCAATGTTGGTAATATTCTCCTCTGGGACGTTCACAACTATTTAGAAATGCTATTATGCTACTATCAACTGTCCTGTAAAGGATCACATTACAAGGTCCTGGTTAGAGTGGGAGAAAAATGTGTACCAGAACTAAAAACCATTTCCAGTCTTACTAGTCAAATAGAGAATTAGTCAGACTTATAAGATGAAAAGTTCTATGGGCCCTTCAGGCCTGGAACTGAACTTACCCCACATTAAGGAACACATAAAATGTATTATGATCATTCGAATTGGAATAATTGGAGTAATAAGTGGTCTGTTAAAAATTGAAAAAAATACTCTCTATACTTACTCTGATGAAGGATGAACACAGCTAACAACCATCACATTCTGCAATAACAAACATTGGGGATTTAATATGAAAAATACTATTATAAATACAGTTTAATCATTTTGTCTTTAACTTCTTAAAACTACCTTAATAGGCTTAGTCCCCACTTAGGATTTACTAATTCTTAAATAAAAACTCCTGACAGAACATTAAAGCAGTAAGAAAATGCAAATATAATATTCTACACTAAACCATTTCTTTTTGGCAGTCTTTATTTTTCACCCTAATTTAATACTCTGGAGATCTGGCATCATGTACTATATGCAATATATATGTACATCATGCACTATATAGAGGAACAAGGCTTTTATTTTGATAGAATCATCCTAAAATGTTAAAAGATTAGTGTTTATGCCCTCCAAACAGTAATTACGATGATTTTCCTTATATAAAAGCAGTACCCAATTCAGAGCTTAACCTATAGCACCAAACACATATCAAGAAGACACTCAAGGGCTGAGCCCCGGTGGCGTAGTGGTTGTGTGTGGGACTGCAGCCCACTGGGATGGAGGTTTGATTCCAGCAGCGGCTCCACAGGAGCAAAGGCTGGGCCTCCTACTCCCACCACCAGAGGGCTGTGATGCCAAAAAAAAAAGAAGACACTCAAGATTTTTTTATAATGAATTACTTATATAATCTTCCTTTTTTTGCTATCAGTCACAGTAAGTGCTTTATGCTTAATCTTCCTCCCAAGTTTACAATTATCAAGTACTCTAGCCATGATTTGAATGTCAGGGCCCTGATCTAACCAGAGATACATGATCTCTTTACCCAAAGATCACCAAAATGTGAAAGTGATTATTGAAAGTCCCTGAGTGTAAATATAAGTGTTAAAAAACCTTCAGGGTTTCCTGTCTGAATGTTATTCAATTCAAGGTATAGAGAAACAACGAGACACCCAAAAACCACTTGGTTCTAAGACTATGACAATGGTCTGGGACCACTGCTCCAAGGTTAAGACAAATTGGATGAGACAAATAGAATAGGAATCAGCCAACAATGAATACCAGACTGTGCTTTGTTTTGTTTTTTAAGAAGAGATTAAAGCAGGCTTTATTGGGAGCAAGTGGACGGGTTCAACAGCTTGTGGGGAAGCAAACTAATGAAGCCACGCCCAGTCAAGGCAGAGGGGAATTTTTATACCCCCTTCAGCCCAGAAAAGGTCAGGCTATTCTTTGCAAAAGAGGGAGAGGGAGAGGCAGGGTGTATGTGAAGGTTGAGTTGTTTCCCTTTGTGGCCTTGGGGAGGGGTAGGTCCAGTCGGTTGGACTGTGTTTTAAGAACAATCACCAACTAAAAGAGTTAACAAGCAAACTGGTCCAATCTCAATTCCCACAAGGACTTTCTTTATTCCACTTCAAACCTCTTTTCATTTCGCCAAACACCTTGGTATCTCTGTTCATTGATGGCTGCCCCTTTTTACTAACAATCTTTTCTCCCTCTATCAGTTCTTCTAAGGGACTTCACAACCTACTGCTATTCTCATTCTTAAACCTGACGTGACTCCTCACATTCGAAACCTGCTTTATATCATTATCAGCATACTCACATGCCTCTAAATCCCAAACCGAGTGAGTGAGTTCTCTAGGCAAATAAATGTATAAAATCACAACAGGGCATTGGCCATCTCTAAACAGTGGACATGTAAATGGCAAGCCACAAAAATCTCAAAACAGTAAGATGCCGCTTTTCTGAAATATAATTGTTCACCACCAGTCCTCCTCACCCCCTCTTATACAAAACAATTTGGGGACAAACTTAGGTGAAAAAAAAGGGTCTGAATGAGAACTTAACTCTATGCTGTTTTTAGCATTTAGTAAGCTACAGTATGATTTCAATCATAGATACCTTTTCTACTCCTCTGAGAAATTTGTCTGTTCCTGTATAGTTTCTCCTTGGATCTGTTAGCAATTCACATAGTCGTTGAATAGTAAAGGGGATACTGGAAAAGAATATAATTTTACATTTGAGGTCATTAGTCAAGAAAGTTAAAAACACTATTACTCTTGCTGTTTATCTAGTCACTGTTCAATTACAAATGAAAATACCACCATGGGAAATGAATGAATAGGGTCCTATGAGCATAACTGTCTTTTTATTTCAAAAGAAAGCTACTTTCTCTTGTCTTTAAAAAAAAAAGGCAAGTAAAAGTTTATTTGAATTAAGTCCTTCATTGGTTGCTTATTGGCAGTTTGAAGCAATTACCCTGATCCATGAAGCAAAGCACAAATAGTGCCAGAATTCAAACAATTTCTCGAACTTCAAATTCCATGTCCTTTCATTCTTTACAAAATCATTGGCATGCATGTCCTAATAAGACATCTGCTGTATCCACATGTTCTTGTGAAAGTTGTGATAAAAATATACAAACCATTTTTAAAAGATAAAAAAGTAAATGTAATTTATAACAAAACATTTAGGTCCAGAAACTTCCCTCTCTCGTTTAGTATTCAAAATAACTGAAAAATCTATTTTTTTTCAGAAGACAGGACCTGAACTAAAAACAGATATCTGACATCACAAGTATTTTTTAAACACTTTGAAGATAGAAGTTATTAGATACTGATCGTGATCATTAAAGAAAATTCCTTTGAGCTTGCCTGAAAGTATCCTCTATCCTTGCTTTTGAAAATATAGTCATGGTGAAGTCATGTAATAACTAAAACGTTTAAAATGAAGGGAAAAAAAACAACTAATAGCAACAGTACTGGTACTAATAGTAATTTTGATTACTAATAGTGTAAGCACTCACATTTGTATTGTATTACTTATAAAAGTAACACAAAACAGGAAAAATCTATAGCTCGATTAAATATATAAAAAGTCTGTAATACCATTTTTTTAAATGCTGGGATCATTTACTATAATACATACTTAATAAACAATATTAGTTTCTTAATTTTCTGCCTTTACTCATACTTGACTGAAAGTCTAAGTATACGCCCTCTTCACAAATATTTTGCCTAATTGTTTTCTATGTGTGTATATATGAAATGCGGTACACAACTTTGATTTTACAACATTAGTGGCTGCCTGAAACTTACCTAAAGCATATAATGAATTCCAAAATTATTCCTTCATTAAATGTCTCATAAGCCTTTTACCCACCCCCCTAAAATAAAGTTGCCATCCAGTCAATTTTGATTCCCAGCAAACCTTTGTGTATTAGAGAAAAATTGTGCTAGAGTTTTCAGTGGCTGTTATTTTTCATAAGTATATCATCAGCCAGCCCTTTCTTCTGAAGTGTGTCTGCAAAGACTGGAAACACCATTAGTGACTGAACACTTAACTTGCGTTTGCCACTGAGGCATTCCAATATCTCAGTCTGATACTGCATACATCCTTCTAAAATAAACAAGATAGTACTAATGCTTAGGTAATTCAAATAATACTAATTTCACAGACATTCCCTAGCTATTCCTTTCTCAACAGTTAACATTCTTTCCTACCTCAAATTTTTCTTTCACAAATTAAAATTAATATCACTAGAGTAGTATCTCTAAACTTTTCATTTAATAGCACCTACACTAATGGTTCTACACCTATGGGTCGCGACCCCCTTGGGGGGCGGGGGAGGAGGGCAAATGAGCCATTCACAAGGGTTGCCTGATTCATAACAGTGGCAAAATAAGTTATGAAGTAGCAATGAAAATAATTTTATTATTGTAGGGGCCACCACAACATGAGGAACTATATTAAAGAGTCGTGGCATTAGGAAGGTTGAGAACCACTGATTGAGGCTAAATGTTCTGGCCAATTTTAGTGTGCACTACGGTAATCAGTTATCAATATTGTATATGTTGCTGAACATTAATACTGCTTTTGGGAGGTAGAGGAGGACACACAGCATGCTAACTTGTGGTAGTGATAACAGGAGTCTGCATTCCTGACACTTTCAGAAAGTCATTTTATCAGATATCCAATAGATGGCACTAAAATGTTATATAACACTCCTCACAAGGCCAGGATAGAATCAAACATTACTTGTAAATAAAAGTATCCACAAGGAGCAACGCAATTTTCTTGCAACAGCATTGAAAGTGTGCATGTAAGGATCTCTACATTGTTAACTTGTCTGATTAGGAGGGCTCCATGGCAACCTGAAAGTTGATCCTCCCAAGGAGTCTTGCATGCTGCTATGACACTAGAAACTATTCTACTGATGCTACAAATATAGTAGACAGGTTTCAGCAGAGCTCTCACACCAACACAGAAGGAAGAAAGGCTCTATAAATCTACTTTCTTTTGAATCTTGAATAATGTCTACAATGTGTGGGAAGTGAGTTGCACAAGTTGGAAAGCTCTTGAATCACAGTGGCTGACCAATGCCTGGGAAGACAGTGCTGGACTGGCAATGCTTCATTTCACTTTACATGCTGTTGTTGTTGGTAGGTGCCATGAGTCAGGTCCGGTCTATGAGCTACACATGAGTTAGAGCTAACTGGCAGCAAAGAACAACTATTAGAAATACCCTTCACGGGGCTGAGCCCCGGTGGCATAGTGGTTGTGCGTGGGACTGTGGCCCACTGGGATGGAGGTTTGATTCCAGCTCCATGGAGCAAAGGTTGGGCCTCCTACTCCCACCACCTGATGGCAGTGATGCCCAAAAAAAGAAAAGAGAAACACCCTTCGCTTGCTCAACAGTATAGCAACCTGCATGCAAAGGATTACAATAATGGATGTGGGTTAACTGTTTACATAGTCCTATAAAGATATAGACAAAAGTAGGTAACAGGTTAAGTAACCATAAGCCTGAGAACACTTATTTTGAACTAAAGCTGTGAGAGAATGAATTATAAACCAGATGAATTAATCCAAAATGAATGTAGTCTAACTATAAGAAACATTTGCTGTGTGTTAAATACCTAACACCTAAAAGTAACAGAACTTTTCCCAAGAAAAATTACTAGCTTAATTAAGATATAAATTTTATCTAGAAAAATAGAGTAAAGGGGGAGGGGGGGGCATCTAACATCTGAAACCCTAAACTGGGGACAAGGAAATGAACAGTAATTGTTAAGAAAAGTCCACCGCTATGAAGTTACTACTGACTCAAGGTGACCCTGCGGGTGAGAACAGATGCATTTCACTGCCTCTGGTGGTCGTGGGCGCTACCCAGTGCTGCTTCTGAGAGCCGCCGCTGGATTTGAACCGCCAAGCCCACAGGCTGCAGTCCCGCACTCAACCACTTACGCCACCGGGGCTCAGCCTGAGGCCTCCATTTTTATTTTATTTTTTTTTTTTTAGGCATCACTGCCCTCAGGTGGTGGGAGTAGGAGGCCCAGCCTTTGCTCCTGGGAGCCGGAATTGAACCTCCATCCCAGTGGGCCGCAGTCCCGCGCACAACCACTACACCACCGGGGCTCAGCCGAGGCCTCCATTTTTAATGACAGAACAGCTGATGGGTTTAAACAGCCAGTCCTTCCGTGCCATAATTAGCAAAAACGTTTGGTAAAACAATAATTTTTTAAAATGTAGAAAAATATCTTTCATTAATTTCAAATAAAATATTTTCAGTTTTTTTAAGGCATCACTGCCCTCTGGTGGTGGGAGTAGGAGGCCCAGACTTGTTGCTGGATTTGAACCTCCAGTGGGCCGCAGTCCCGCACACAACCACTACACCACCTGGGCTCAGTCTCAGTTATTTATTTTTTTTGAAAGTTTATTTTCAGTTATTTCTGCCATGAGATACTTGCCTGTTAATGAGTATGATTGTACAAAAATTGAAATAACTTAAAAAAAAAACAAAACCAAATCTGGCCAGCTAATTTTGGTGTCCTGAAAAGCACCAAGCATTTAACACTCAGCTGCTAACCAAAAGGTTCAAGCCTACATTTGGGGAGTGGGGAGAGCAGCCATTAAAAACTCAGCAAACACAATTCTATTCTGTTTCTATTCACTAAGAGCTAGGACTGATTTGATGGCAACTGATTTTGCTTTGAGTTAAGCTAATTATGTTAGTACTCGCAGGTAAACATTGCACTGCTAACCACAAGGCTGGAGTGTCACAGACACTCTGCTAGAGAAGATGAGGCTTCAGCTTCTGTCAAGATCAACAGCCATTGAAAACACTATACAGGACCCCAAGAGTTGAAATCTACTTGATGACAGTGGATTAGCATTCAAATGTTTAAGTATTTTGTTTTTAAAACACAAGATCTGTAAATAAAGGGTCCAAAAATCAAATGATATTTCTCAGAAACACAATAAAAAGTTGCTGATTCACTTTTAATGCATAGATTTTTAAGGTGGTATGATTTTGTCAAAAAAAAAAAAAAGAGTTCATTGGGAAACATCGCCCAAGTGGAATATTACTCAAAGCCTACATGTAAAAGGCAAAAATGTAATTCTGAAAGTCCAATACTGACTAGGATTACCCCACAATGGGACACAATACTTTGGGCTTATACTCAACAATGCTCTGATCATTATCACCAGGATCCCACTTCATTTAATGGAAGATGGCAGGAAGGCACAAATTCTTCAAAGACTGACCAGAGCAGTGGCTTCTCAACCTAATACAGTTCCTCCCGTTGCGGTGATCCCCAAATCATAATATTATTTTCATTGCTACTTCATAACCATAATTTTGCTACTGTTATGAATCAGATGACCCCTGTGAAAGGCTCATTCGAGCCCCAAAGGGGTTATAACCCACACAGGTTGAGAACCGCTGAATTAAAGCAAAGCAAGACCCAAACTACACGTGTTTTGTAAAATACTCCATTTAATTCCAAGAGGCAATTAACCCCCATTAATTGACACACATTTTGTACTGACTACATGAAGGGTTTCAAGCATTCATGGAAAGTGGAACTAAAAGACAGTGAAATTATTCCATGAACTTGTAAACGCCCTCTCATATATCTTAATTTGACACTGATGTGCCCCCTTAGAGATTGTGTTTTATATCTCTCAAAGCTAACAGAACTACTATCTAAACATAAATTAGTAGCTTGTTGAAAATATAGAAAAATTAAGCAATGAAGCTAAACACTAAAGAAATGTTTTACATTTGAAATCCATTAGACTGGAATGCTTATGCTTTATCAGTAGGCTATACAAACATTCTGAATATATATTCTGTGTGTGTACTGAGGTATGCAGTGACAAAGGCAATCAAAGGGGTGACGAAAAGAAAGCAGCACGTTACTTAGCTCCTAAGCTCAAAAAAAATAAAACCAACTACCTCAACTTGCCTCGTGAAAAAGAAAGATTTTTTTTTTTAATTTAACAAAGAAGCTACGGTATTAGTTTAAAATATTACAGAATCCATCAACCAAACCCACTGCTATCAGGCCAATTCCAAATTATAACGATACTACATAAGATTTCTGAGCCTGTAAATCTTTGTGGGAAGACAGCCTCATCATCCCAAAAGTGGCTGGAAGCTTTGTATTACAGTTAGCAGCTCATCAGTTAACCAGAGTGCCACTTACTCATTCATTCACTGTCTTGAAGTCAATTTTGACTCATAGCAAAAGCAACAAAGAAATCGAAAGTGTGTGTGTGTGTGTGTGTGTATGTGTGTGTGTGTGTGTTTTAACTAAAGGTTGGACAAATATCCTTATCTCCCAACTACAAGCGGTCACACTAACTAGTTGTTTCTCAGTTACTCTGATTTGAATGATTTAAGTGAAAACTAACCTATACTTTGTTAGCAAAGGCTGAGTTCATAGTTTTGTGTACTGTTAGATTTTATACAAGTCAGAAATACCATTGATACGTTGTAATTATGAACTCAGATCGTATCGGTACTAATGTACATATGTGTGTTTATGCCAAAAATAAACTGTGAGATTAAAAATGAAGTGTAACTCCCACTAGGGCAGTGTTGCCCAATTAATTAATTAATTAATTAATTAATTAAAATAAAAATGAAGTGTAAGAAATTAAGATAATCTGGGCTGAGCCCCGGAGGCGAAGTGGTTGTGTGCGGGACTGCGGCCCACAGGGTTGGCAGTTCAAATCCAGCGGCAGCTCTTCATGAGCAAGGCTGGGCCTCCTACTCCCACCAGGGGGCAGTGATGCCCACAAAAAAAAGAAGAAGAGGGCTGAGCCCCGGATGGCGTTAAGTGGTAGAGTGCGGGACTGCAGCCCGCGGGCTTGGCGGTTCAAATCCAGCGGCAGTTCTCAGGAGTGGTACTGGGTAGCGCCCACAACCACCAGAGGCAGTGATACCAAAAAAAAAAAAAAAAAAGAAGAAGAAGAAAGTAAGATAATTAGAAATTAATCTCTTTCAACAAGGAATTTCAAAACAGTGTATATTAAATAATGTCTACACCATTCCCCATTTCTAAAAACATGGATATCTTGTGCGGGCCAATGGGAAAGAGCCAGAGCTGCTAGAGCCCAGCTCCTGAGTTCATGGCCTAGTCTGAAATAAAGCTGTCCCGGGAGAAAAACAAACAAAAAAAAGCCATTGATAGCAATAGTCAAAGTTTTTAATCCAGTTAGGGTCTAGTATGATTGGTTTACTTGTATCAAATAAAAACATAATGAAAAGATAAATTCACTTTCTGCTCGTTTCTTTGTGATTCAAACATTCTGTTAGAATGCAACTTATCAAACCATATTAGCACAGTTAGGCATGACAAGAGGAAAGAGGGAGAGAGGCTACCTAACAATGCTAATTTTTAAGCTGCTTAAGAGTCTATGGGTTACTCTGGCTGTTAGCCACAAGGTTAGCAGTAGTTCGAAATCACCACTGGAGAATGCTAAGGCTTTAAATATTCTAAGAGTTAAAGTTACAGAAAGCCACTAGGAGCTATTCTATCTTGTCCTTCCTTAAGAGTCAGAATCAACTCAACGATAAGTCTTTTGGTTTTTGTTTTCAATGCCAAGAGAAAGGATTCCTTGAAGCACAAATCTGAAACCAACAGACATCCAGTCCACTAAAGAAAAGACTCCTACTCACATCAGGATTACAGCCTTAAAACCCTATGGAGCAGCTCCACTCTCTGATAGGCTCACTATGAGTTGGAACCAAATCGATGGTACATACACAACATGAAATAGGGTAATGATAAGGGAAATAAACATTTCAAATACTGACACAATTTTAGAAGTCCACAAAGTATCTTTCCAGCCAACTGAGAATGCAAATAGTTCAGCAACAAAATGGGTCAATGGAGTCACAAAGATAAGTAAGAACTAAAGATCCATACTCTCAAACAATCCAAAAACTCAAAGGGAGCTGTGTTTCATATAGCTACAGTTCAGATTTGAGAGTCTAAAAAACTCACATGGGAGGAGGCTTTTAAAAGTTTTGGGGAAAATGAAATTAAAAGATAATGAAAATGTCCACACACTCATATGGGAAAAGGCGAAAGTGGCAACTTTTACCTTATAAGTAAAAATTTTTAGAACCAAGGAAATATAATTAATCGTGTATACCAAAATAACTTAAGAAACTAATCAGGGGCTGAGCCCCGGTGGCGTAAGTGGTTGAGTGCAGAACTGCAGCCCGCAGACTTGGCGGTTCAAATCCAGCAGCAGCTGGGTAGCGCCCACGACCACCAGAGGCAGTGATGCCCACAAAACACACACACACACACACACACACACACACACACACACACAAAGAAATTAATCAGAAAAATTACCACAAAAAAATATGGGCAATCCTCTCAACTGTGACTACCTGTATATGTCTTAGAGGTGAGTAAATAATTTTAGTTAAGTCCATCCCAGATATGTATGTATGAGGGGAGAGGACTTTAAAAGGTTCAAAGAGAAAGCCCAGTACTTCTAGTTCCATTTTTCCATTAACTTTTTGAAGAAGTGTCCCACCATGACCCACCCCTATTATTATATGCCAGCAAACTGACTGAGTCCCAACAATCCTATAAAGCAAAACTGCCTCTTAGGGTTTCCTGATGGAGTAGACAGCCAGTTTTTTTCACCATTGGATGGACTGGTGAGTTCCAACAGCTAACCTCCAACCAATCTTGCCAGAAGAGCTTCTCTTTCAAATATGCAGGTAGTCTGTTCTGAAAAATCAGTCACACATATATTGGTTCTAAGATAAAATAACTTTGGGGGAAATTTTTCATTATTATTATCTTTTATTATCCTCATCACTATCTCCATAAATCCAATATTTGTCTTTGAGGGTTGGTATGAGAATAACACCAGTAAAATTACGCATTCCAACACTAGTGCTGCTAACTAACGACAAGTACTAAAAAGGAGCCGTTCATGTAATTTCACTGAATCATATCTTAATGACTTATATAGGGATGGAATAGAATTAATTGTCCCATAGAATTTCCTAACCTGTAAACTTCATGGAACCAGGCTGAGTTTGAATGCTCCATCTTTAACTTAGCTGCTGAGTATGCTTAACCATCCACTACACAAGAACATGACTTACTGTTACATTAGAGAAGCCTCACATCTAACAGCATTGTCAAAAGAGTAGCACAACTTCAGTGATTAATTTTGGTAATTAGCAGTCCAACACGTAACAGAAAGAGCCAACAGGCTTCCTCAGTGATTAATTTTAAATAGATTATTCTTCATTACTTAAAATGAAATTTTAAAACACAAAATGTGTTTTTAAAGCTACTAGCCATGTAAGTTATCTCCACCCCTCAAAAAGCTTTCTTTTTATTCTATCGTTGAGCTATTCTAAACTCACTGCCATCGAGAAAATTCTGACTCATATCAACTCCTTGGGATGAAGTAGAAGTTCCCTCTGTGAATTTCCAAAACTAACTCTTTATAGGAATGGACTCTACAGGAACAGAGAGCTTGTCTTTCTCCCGGAGCAACTAATGGTTTTAAACTGCTGACCAAGAGAAACAAAAAGAACTCTGATTCCAATACAAGTTGATGCTACATGTATGAAGGGTGGCCATACTCTGCAACGGAGCACAGGTCTAAAGTCCATGGCGCCCTGAGTAATCCTTGCAGCTCTGAAACATTTTAGCCAACAAACAACTATGAGCAAAGATGATGTCAAGGCTCTTCAAAAAGTAAGCAAGCACATCACAGGATTCCACTGTCATTCTTATCAGTGTCTAATACTTGGGGATCTTTTTAAAAGTAAGATTATATAGTACTTTTGAATGCTACCGTAATACAAATGGGAAGAGCCATCTATGGTGTCAGTGTGGGCTACAAAACAAAAGATTCAAACTCACCAGCCACTCCTTTAGAGTAAGATAAGGCCAACTGCTCCTGTAAAGATAGTGTCTCGGAAACTCTACAAAGCAGGTCTATTGAAAGCAATCGGTTTAATATAAATGGGGTGGGGGTGGGATGTAACAGAAGGGACAAAAAGTCAAATAATTGAAAAGTGCAAAAATTTACTTCTACTCCCTACTCTGTGTTTGTATTGTGTGTGTGTCCTAAGATGCACCATAAGACACACCCAGTTTTTAGAGCAGGAAAACAAGAGAAAAATATTCTGAACCAAATAGTACTAGTGTACTTAAGTGTTCTGGGGTACCACACCTTCAGGTTATGAGATGCACCCTCATTTTTGCATCTTATGGTCCAAAATATACGGTACATAAATCCTCAACCCATATGTAAAGTATGAAAGTAAACTTGGAAAAAGACATCTCAAGATGCCAATATATTATGATAGACACAAAAAAGTAAAAATTAGAAATTTAAATTAAAACCCAATGTATTACTGATGAAAACTAGAGTTCTGTGATTAAGGAAAATGATTCATAATATCACTCAGGAAAATCAAATTAAACTCAAAATGTGTGCTCAAAAAAAAAACACATTTTAAAAAGCAATTATGTTTAAGTATGCGCAGGCATCTAATAACTGCTCTAATAATTTTCTGAAGTAAGTCAATTACCTATCACACACGGAAAAATTACAAATATTTACTTATTATAATCTTGATATAACAGTATCTAGTCCAAATTCAATTGACAATACTGAAAATAATATTGCTATTACGAAACCAGAAGATGTAGATTAGCATAATATTTACAGAGTAGTGACCTGGGCTATTGATTCTGGGAGTCACAATTCAATGAAATAAAAAGGAGTCACTAGAAAGTCTAAATAAGTGTTTTTTCTTACACATATTCATTTCTAAATCTTATGTGGCCCCAAAATATGTACTTTCAACTTTTTAGTTTTGAAAAGCAAGTAGATGCCAGTGTTTACATCATTTCTGACAGTACAAAAGGACATACAAGAAACCAGTCGTGATACCATGCCATCCCAGACTCTGAGGAACAATTACAAGTGATGAACTTAAAAAAAAAAAGTACTAACTTATTTTTATGCAAGATATTTATACTTATATGCAGAAGTCAGTTATTTCTATTAGTCTATTGAAATTCCTAAGTGATTATCTGAAGACCCCCAAATCATGCACTTATGTTAAATTTATGACAAATACTTTTTTACAAGGGTGTTCCACTCTAACAACTCCATCGTAGGATGGTTCTGAATTAAGTAAAATATATCCCTTTAGGCATTTTATTATTTCTTTTTATTTATCATAATCAGTCTAGATCTTTGCCTTTTTAGTTGGCATAAAAACAGCATCAGCAAATTATACATAGCGCCACTGAATGTGCTAGATGTTACTACCATAAAATGTTATTTTAAAAAAAAAACAAAGAAATGAATTGTCACAGGTTCTACATGTGGCTCTTTTGTAACTTAAATATGTCTTTTAAGTCAGGGATTACCTGTACTAGGATCCCATGCTCCACATTAATGATACCACACTAAATAGTGAACCACTGTTTGCACAATCTCTAAAAAGGAACCTAAAATTGACATGGTCCTAAAAAGAAAAATACTTTGATAAAATATGATCCAATGATATGCAGACATTTTAAATGATAAAAACGCCAGCATTTTTTAGATCAGTTTTATTCTAGGGCAATATGCCTTTTTAGTGTAATCTTTTACAAAAGACTTAAAATGTTACTTATTGGGGGGAGAGAGGAAGAACTAAATGTTTTTTTTTTTTTCAAAGTAAAATATAACATTAAGGGCTGAGCCCCGGTGGCTTAAGTGGTTGAGTGTGGGACTGCGGTTCACATCCAGTGGCGGCTCTCCGGAGCAGTGCTGGGTAGCTCCCACAACCACCAGAGGGCAGTGATGCCCCCTCCAAAAAACTTAACATTAAACTACCATATTTCCTGAGGCTCTGTTTCCACTGTTAGTCTAAATGCCATTAGTATCCATCAAGTAACCAAAAACAATCAAGATGCAAAGATTTAATACTTGCAAATGAAAAATTAGAAGATACTATGTGTATGCATACATATACATACAACCAAAATTGTAGGTTAAATTCTGTGTCTCTCAAGCTTTTATGGCCATTGAGTGATGCTTACTCATGGTCACCCTGTAGGACAGGGTAGAACTGCCTCTGTGAGTTTCTGAGACTATAATGACTTATAGGGGCAGAAAGCTAAATCTTTCTCCTTCGGAGCTGCTGGTGACTTCAAACTGTTAACCTTTCAAATTTCAATCCAATGCATAATTACTACACCACCAAAGCTTTCTGTGTGTGCATGCGCACACACATACCAGTATATATACATGTCATTAGAGACACAGAATGTAACCTACAATTTTAGTGGATCAATTATCAAAACAATGAAACATATATCAAAACTCATAGGGACAAAATTCTACTGTATTTTGGTAAAATGTAAACCTTTAAAACAGTATTAAGTGCATACCCATTGAATCCAGTGACAATTTTCAGTATTCTTTCCTTCATTTCATCAAAGGGAATATATTCGACATTAGGGTTAGGAGGACCTCTTGGTTCAGGAGCTGAAGTTCTAAAATCATCCATCACTTTCTCCAGTTTGAAAATAAAATAGCCTTTAAATTGGGACCATTGTATCCTACAAGCAGAAAAAAATTGAGAAAATATAATTCCATGTAGCTTTACAGTTCTTGAGCTTAAGTACAAATATAGGAAATGTGGTCTCATTAACTAAAGCTAACAAAATGAAGATCTAAATTATAGCACTAGGAGGATAACTGGTAGCTAAGCATTCAGCTGCTAACCCAAAAAAAGGTGGCCATTAGAAACCACCCAGTAGCTCCAAGGAAGAAAAGATCTGGCAATCTGCTTCTAAGGGTTACAGCCCTGAATCGTATAGCCTCCTGACATTTAACCACTGCACCACCTCTTACCACTACCATCAAATTGTTTCTGACTCACAATCTGATAAGGAACAAAACTGCTCCTTGGAAGTACCATGACTGAACATTTTAAATAGAGGCAGATGACCTCATCTCTCTACCTGATAACTGTGCATCACTGACCTTACACTAGCAATCTGAAGCAAAAACCACTGCATCACCACACTACACAAACACTGTGACACAACCACTCAATTCAGAACCACCACTAAAAAGTCCATTGGGAACTTTAGGTACCATTCTTAGTAATTTAAAAGTTAGCTCATCTTTCACTCCCTCGAACATTGGGAAACTAACACTGAGAGAAATATGACCAAGGACTATATTCCCTAACTTATAACACAGGGAATCTGGAAAGCTGGTATTTGAGGTAAAGTCCAAGCACATTATCCTTCTTTAAATATCATTTCCACAGATTCTCCCCCTCACAGTTATGCTGGCTTTAAGTGAGCACATGGTTGATTTTATCTTCTTAAAGATAGAAGTAGCCATTATCCATTTGCTCTCTCTTCCCTCCGTGACACTCAAACCTTCCCCCAATCTAGGTATTAATAGGTTTCCTCACCTGTGAGCTCAGGAACCTTACTGTAGATACAACCCACCTCATAATGCATGAAACTATTGAATATGCATGTTTTATGTCTAATGCCTCAAGAGAGTGAAAGTTCTGGCTCACTTCTTCTAGTTCTACCTGCCCCATCAACATGAGCTGAGGTGACCACACTACCATAAAATATATCTGACTCCTTTATTGTACACGCTCTCTTAATTGTCTTATCCTCTATGACTTTACAATAATCTTAATATATTATTGCTGCACCTTTGTGCCTTCTGGCCCTTCAGGTGTTGGAAGGCTGGTTTCTTCTGACATATGATAAATCTAATCGAAGAAGTGTTACTGTCCCTACTAGAGCTAATTTTTTTTTTTTAAGGCATCACTGCCCTGGTGGTGGGAGTAGGCCTACTAGAGCTATTAAGAAATAGGTCTACAGTCAGATTTAAGTAAGCGGTCTCAACCTGTGGGGCACGACTCCACTGGGAATCAAATGACCCTTTCACAGGGGTCACCTAATTCATAACAGTAGCAAAATTCCAGTTATGAAAATAACTTTATGGATTTGGGGGTGGGAGGGCACGTCACCACAACATGAGGCGCTGTATTAAAAGGTCACAGCATTAGGAAGGTTGAAAACCACTGCTTTAATTCAACAGAATAATTAGAAAGCCCAAACTCTTTCAACATCCAGCTATGTTTATATAGAATAGGTTTCTATCATAGCTGTTAAACAGCAAAATAAGTCTTACTTTTTTTTCCTTTCCAGGTAATATTTTCGGGTCCAAGGTACCCTCCTCAAGCCAGCCCCAACATGCATTCCTCAAAAGATTTTAGGAACCCTGTTGGGTTACACATAAGGCTGCGATTCACAGGCCAGCAGCTTTGAAACTAGCAGCTGCACAGCAGGAAATAGAAAACTTTTTGCTCCTATAAAGATTCAATCTCAAAAACTTTAAGGTCACTATGACTCGGAATCAACTTGATGGCAATGTTTATCCCTTTACAAAAGTCCTTGTAAACTACGCACAGAGCTGCTAGTTGTCACAAGGCCTGAAGTTCAAACCCACCAGACACAGAGGGAGGAAAATGCTGCAATCTACTCCCATAAAGATAAAATCTTGGAAATCTAAAAGGACAGTTCTACCGTGTCCTGTAGTATTGCTATGAATCAGAATCGACTCAATGGCAGTGAGTTTGAGGTTTTGAGGTCCAGACTATAACACTAAGCAGAGGGGAAAGCCTGGTAATCTACAACCCAAAATTGGTCACTGAAAACAGATTCTACAGTGACTTCACAGTCACTAGCAACATGGTTCTTAATAAACATGAATGCAACTAACAATACTTTTTTATTGGACTTGCTATGTCTATTCACTTCACTTGTTACACTATCACCAATACCCCTCTTTTCACATTATATTACTAAAATAAAGGTATTTATTTATTATTATTTCTTTAAAATAAAGGCATTTAAAATAAAAGTATTTATAAAGTATTTGTCTTCTTGTCCTCAATATACTGTATATATTTGAAGATAAGTCAACTCGAATACCAATCAAGGCACCTAATTTTACCATAAAACCTGCATTAAAAATGTGCAGAAAAACTCAGCTTTTACACGAGTATATATAACTAAATTCCAGGAGACAAAAGAAGAAGAAAGTACAACTTAGTGACAGCAGATAGCATTCTTGCAAAGGGAAACTAAATTTACTGAAAATATTCTGGATGAGGGGACTGTGAAACTGAAATAACTCCGCCATCCCATCCAGCAATCTTAAGAACTAGGGCAGTAGTTCTCACAAAGCGGTCTAAAAGGTCAAAGCTATTTTCATAAGAAATGACTCATCTGCCTTTTTACTGTGCTGACATTTGTGCTGATGGTGGATAAAACTGCCAACACTAAGCACAAATTAAGGCAGTATACCAAAATGTACTGGGAGCTATCATTCTCTTCACACCACAAACTCACAGGTATTTTAAGTCTATTTTACTCAACTTTTTTAAGTTCCAACCCTTCAATGAACATATTTTTCATATTCCGTGTAACAAAGAAATGTACAAAATATTTCTACTGCTTACCAAAGTGTTAGAGTCTCAAAAAACAAATGACTTGTTTGGTATACACTCTCAAAAATGAATGAAGCCTGTCATTTCAACATAGTATTTGCAGACTATGAGATTTGAAATTTCAGTTATAGTATTAAAGAATGCCAAAACACTCCTATAAAAAGGCAAATTTGAAAGACATGTATTTATTAATTTCAAAACTACAGTAAACTGCAGAAATCAAAGACAATGTGGTAATGGAAAGCAATATAATAAAACTGAGTCCAGAAACAAAACTTCATATTAAGGGTCACCTGATTTTAGACAAGGGTGCCAAAACAACTTGATTAGAATTTTAAAAATCATTGTATAAAAATGACGCTGGGACAGCTAAATATGCAAACAAAAAAGAAGCTGGACCTCTGCTTCACACCATGTACAAAATCTAAGAGTGGGTCTAAGAGTTAACTATTTTAAGAGAGTACTCTCATAACAAGACAAGCAACCCATTCTTTTAAATGGGATACTAAGGATGTGACTAAATCTCATGAAAAATATGCACACGAAGAAATCTCATTACTAGTCATCAAGGAGATACCTACCACCTCATGCTCGCTACCCAAACCCAAGCCCAATGTCATCTAGTTGATTCTAACTCATAATGAGTTATACAGAATCTCTGTGGCTTTGTAAATATTTATGGGAGCAGATAGCCACATTGGCCGAGAACTAACACACACACGCATGCACGCACAATGCTGGTGGGAACATGAAATGGGACCACGATTGCTGAAAACAATGTATAAATTTGTCAAAATGCTAAATAGTTATCACAAAGCCTAGTAATTCTACTCCTAGGGATAGATTCAAAGAATGTAAAAACGCTATCCAAAAATGTTAATGCTCCTATCAGCATTATTCATATATGCCAAAAAAGTAAAAACTCAAATACGGATGTTATGTAATTACTTTTATGTAAAATGTCTGCCTATACAAGGCAAATCTAAATTGAGATAAAGTGAGTGCTCAGGGATGTAGAAGATGGAGATGTTAGTAAGTAATGGATAAAAACTAAGAGGCTTCTTTTGGGGATGATGAAAGTACTTTAGAATAGGTAAACTGTAAGATATGTAAACTTTGTCTCAATGAGATTGCTATTCCCTAAACTGATGAGTGGTTAGTCAGTAAGAGGTATTTGCCCAATGTTCCTGGGCGGTGGTTAACTTGCTTGACTGCTAACCAAAAGGCTGGGGGGTGTCAAGTCATCCCAGAGGTGTCTAGGAAGAATGATCTGGTGCTCACCCTCAGAATAATCTGCCACTCACAGGTATGGCTTGAGTTGGACTCCATAGACTAGAAAGTGGTCTGGTCTTGCATGATTACTTCTCCCCTTCTTTCCCTATTCTATTTTGGGAAGAATCAAAGACTTTATGAAGAAAAGGTACTACATTATCATTTTAGACACAATGAACATAGACAATATTCATGAATTTCACCTTAAATTTAAACCAGACTATCCACATGCTGGTAGAGTGCCTAAAAAACAAGAGGGGCCCCCAATAGGTGGAACTAACATCACAGTTAAACATACCAACTGTGATAGGTAGGTTTACTGTGGCAACCAGGTCAATGAACACATGTGGGATTAATTGAAAGGCAGAGAGAGAAATGGCTCTATGAGCCTCGCCTTTCTTATCTCTTGTTCTTTAAAGATCAGACCAGTGTGTGACTGCCTCAGCTGGTTCTCTGCCTCAGCTGGTTCTCTGCCTCAACTTGAGAGCTACACTATCTGTGGACACCCAACCCATGGACTGTGTCGCTGAAGTTTGAAGTTTCTTCAAGACCTGATTCACCGCTCTACTGGAGTATACATCGCTTGAACTGGGAACTGTCAGACCCTCCTGTCATTTGGCTGACTGTTGGTGAGCTGCTTTGCTTGTTTGCTGCCTGTGGCCGGATTGCCCAAATTACTCTTCAGAGAACTCAGTTGTCTGCTTCCTTGACTTGCACCTGGCAGCCCTCAAGACTTGAAGGACTGCTAGTGTATTTATTAGCTGTCTCATTGAAGTGAGTTGTACTGCTCTGTGGACTAATTAGCTATTTCTTATGTTGTATATAGTTATGTATACAAATATATATCATTGTAACTGACCTGGTTTTGTTTTTCTAGAGAACCCTAACATACCAACAATCGTGAAAATGCTACAGTATCATCTTTAATTCTGTTTACAGACAACCGAACCACATCTGTGGCGATCCATATGTATTTAAACTCACCATGAAAGGTAATACCAACTATCACCACTGTAATAAAACTTCTACAATTTTCATTTCTTAAATTAATATATTTCCCTGGGATTTGACAAATCACCAACTAATTCATAAGCTTTTTTATAAATTGGGATTTCCATATAAATAAGAATTTTCTTTGCACTATTGCCAAGCTGGGTGATATCATAAAGAAACCTATCAATGAATATAGCCAAACACAAAATTGTGAATCACACATTTCAGGTAAAGGTAATTATGCAAAGCTTCTGAGAATCTATAACACTAATTTAGAACACAAGATTAAATCCTATATGGAGGAGGGGTAGTGGAGAGGGAGGGTAAATATGGAGAGCTGATGCCAAGGGCCTAGGTAGAGAGAGTGATGATTCGAGAGTGATGAAGGCAACAAGTATACAAATGTGGTCTGCATACAATGGATGTATGTACTGATCGTAAGAGTTGCTTGAGTCCCCAATAAAATGATTCAAAAAATTAAGTCCTATAAATTGAAATGAATGCTGTACATGTCAAGTGTCTGTCAGAAAAATACTGGTTTATCCAGATGTGATCCCAGAGGTATTAAACCAAACAAAAACCAACAGCAAATCTATTGCCATGGAAATGTGACCTGTAAGCTAGGTAAAACTTGTCAGTTTCCAAGGCTGAAAGTCTTTGTTGATCAAATCACTGAGCATTTCCCTGACAACCAAAGGTCCACATGTCATACATAAAAATGGAATGGTGGTGCCTGGCTATTAAAAGATACGGCATCTGGGGTCTTAAAGACTTGAGGGGTAAACAAACAGACATCTAGCTAAGGAACAACAAAGCCCACCATAAAAGCAGCACACCAGCCTGTACGACCATGAAGTGTTAAAAGAATCAGGTATCAGGCATAAAAGAACAAAAATCAAATCAATATGTGCCCACCTTCCCGATATGATCGCTGAAGACAAATGGGTACAGAGGCAGAGTGGAGGAAGCTGATGGTGCTCAGCTACCAAATGATAAAGCGTCTGGGGTATTAAAGGATTGAAGATAAACGAGTGGCTATTTAGCGCAGAAGCAGCAAAGCCCACATGGAACCAGCACACCAACCTGTGTGATCAAGAGGGGTTGAAAGGAGCAGGTATCAAGCATCAAAGAACAAGAATCACATCACTATGAATGAGGGCGAGAGTAGGGTGGGGACCCAAGGCCCACCTGTGGGCAATTGGACACCTCATTACGGGGGAGTCGTGGGGAGGAAACAGTCCAGTCAAGGTGCAGTGAGGTAGCGATGAAGCATTCAACTTTCCTCTAGTTCCTGAAGGTTTCCTTCCCCCAACTATCATGGTCCCAATTCTACCTTACAAATCCAGCTGGACTGGAAGAAGGTACACTGGTAAAGATGGGAACTGGAAATACGAGGAACCCAGGACTGATGAACCCCTTGGGGCCAGTGGTGAGATTGGAGTTACTGGATGGGTGGAGATAAGGTGGGGTAGAGACGGAACCAACTACACATAACCTCCTATCTGGAAGACAAACATCAGAGAAGTGGGTAAGGGGAGATGTCGGACAATGTAAGATATGACAAAACAATAATAATTTATAAAATATTGAGGGATGGTGGGGGGAAGGGGAACAAGGATGGAGGAGAAAGGATAAGAAGCTGATATCAAAGGCTCAAGGGGAAATGTGGATATTTGGAGAATGATAATGGCAGCAGGATGTGAAGGTGCTTGGCACTGTGTATGTATTTATGTATTCTGAAAAACGAAGTACGAGCCCCCAATAAAATGATTTTTAAAAAATGGAAAGGTATAGCATTGTCTCCCTGAAAATTATACAATGTGGAAACAGACTATTAGCAATTCAAACAAAACTTTGGCAGGAAGGAGCTGATACCAAGGGCTCAAGTAGAAAGAAAATACTTTGAGAATGATTGCAACAAATGTTCAAATGTGCTTGGCACAATGGATGGATGTATGGATTGTGATAAGAGTTGTATGAACCCCCCCCCCAATAAAATGATTTTTTTCTTAATTTGGCAGGGAAAATAATTATCTTAAGAATATAGTCGGGCTGAGCCCTGGTGGCGCATAGTGCGCGGGACTGCGGCCCACTGGGACGGAGGTTCAATTCCAGCAGTAGGGCTGGGCCTCCTACTCCCACCGCCAGAGAGCAGTGATTGCCCCCCCCCCAAAAAAAGAATATAGTCATTTTAGAAATTACAGACAAAAATATCCTTGTCAATATAAAAGTGGAATCCTTCTAAATAGATTTTTTGTTTTAGAACTACTCTACAAATAGTGGTAATTAATTAAACTTACTTTGCTGAAACTAAAGAATTTGATGTATATCTTAGCAATGAATTTTAAACAACCTCTTATCTTACTTTCTCCTCTTCCCTTAATATTTCTAACATGGAACTCTTCGTTCTCTCTAGATACTCAGTGAAAATAAGTAACAACTCATTGCCATCAAATTGCACTCCACAGAAAACTTGAGCAGAAAACTAATGTTAAGAGATTATAGGGAGCATCCTCTGATAGACCTGGGACAATTGACCGTTGTGCTTCTGCTATGCAGTAGGATGCAAAAGAGAAAATTCCTGTGCTTTCTGTCTTTGTGGCAGGTTCAGATTGAATGAGGGATTACACAGCAGAGAGAGAGAGAGATTGATTATAGGAAAAATCAATTTCCAAGGGATTAAAAAATAACTTGTAAATATAAAGGGTGTGTATGTGTGAATGAATGAATGAATGAATCTAATGAGGCTGGTTACTCTGGCAGGGTGACAAGTTTATTAACTACTTAATCTTCAAAAAGATGGTCTCTGAATCTGGCTGCTTTCTGAGTCATAAAATTTTGCTGTAACACAAATCTAATCTCAATGCTGAATGAAGTGGAAGATTGGTTAACAACTCACTGTGAGTTACATTAATCATAACATTTTAAAATTTTAATTTTAAAGTACAAATTCTTAATTTAGAAAACCTCTAGAGAATTAGAGAATGCTCCCTTCATAATGTCTAACATCATTACACAATTTATATATTATCAATTTATCAAACATTAAAATAAACCGATGGGGGAAAAAAGAGCACTCTGAAACAGATTCATAGATATATGAAAACTCTTTATAAGGGAAAGAACAGATTCTACCAGAAATGCTGAAACCTGTAAAACTTACACGGTTTTAAACTATGGTTCAAAAGGAAAAGACATAACAACGGGGCTGAGCCCCAGAGGCGTAGTGGTTGAGTATGGGACTGCGGCCCACTGGCTTGGTGGTTCAAATCCAGCAACAACAAGGCTGGGTAGCTCCCATGACCACCAGAGGGCAGTGATTCCCCCCCCCCCAAAAAAAAAGAAAAGCTATAACAGCATGTATAATAATGTCTGTTTTTTTCCTCATTATTTTAGAAACTTGGAGGGCATCAAAAAAAACCTGAAAATTATCTATTCTCCTGAGTCAATAATAATTTAAGTATATTTTAGTGAATTTCTTGCCAGACAATTTGATTTTACATCTGACATCCTTATCTAATATTCTTTTCTTCACATTTCTTTTTTTTTTGTTGGGGGGCATCACTGTCCTCAGGTGGTGGGAGGAGGCTCAGCCTTTGCTCCGTGGAACTGGAATCGAACCTCCATCCCAGTGGGCCGCAGTCCCGTGCACAACCACTACGCCACCAGGGCTCAGCTCTTCACATTTCTTAATATTCTTTTTCTTATGGCAAATCTTAAAGTAAGATTTAAGTGCACAGCATAATATACTAAACTGTTAATACTACTCTGAAAATTTAGGTTGCTTCTATTTCTTAAGAGTTGAAAATAATTTTGTGGAAGTACCGAGTCAAAAATATGAAATACATACAAGGGAACTTCAATGGGTTCATGGAAAAACTCCCTTTCTTTCCACTCCTTTTTTCCACAGACTATTAAAATTCCTCTCATTATCACTTTCAGGCATCCTCCAGGAAAGTCTATAAACACTTTGCATTATTATCTTCCAAAATCCTCTAATCAGCATTTCACTCACTACTAAAGAAATGGGCTGCATTTTTGAGTGGCCACAAAAGGTGCCCTGGTGGCACAGTATTTTCATGTTGGGCTGTTAACTGCAGGGTCAGCAGTTCAAAAACACTAGGTGCTCAGAAGCAGAAGAAATTGTGTCACAAACTCACAAGAGCAGTTTTACTCTGTCCTACAGGGTAGCTCTGAGTGGGCATCAACTCTAGGCGGAATGAGTGGCAACAGACAGTGTGTGCGCATTTAAAATCCCTTGCAATCTCATTCTAGATCTTAGACTTGGCACTGTTGATAGTGTGTATTTGTTGTGTGTGGCTGCACTGTACAAGACTAAGCAGCACATCTACCTACAAAAAAAATCAGTAGTAGCACCCTCATGCGTCACAAAGTTTCTAAACATTCTTACTTGTTCCCAATGAGGCAAAAACTATCCCTAGTAGTATACCCAAATTTTCCCCACTCCTCCTTAAAATTGCTAGATTTTTTTCTCACCATGCATAATTGAAAAGAAAATTAGTATATGACACAAGTATGAATAAAACTTTCAGATTATTTTGTACTATTTGATTCGTTAATTAAAAGTGTCACTTTCACAAATGTTGACGTAGTACTAAAATATATTAGTCCAATGTTACTGTAATGAAATTGCCTTCAAAATGTTAACACATTTTTGTTCAGAAACTTATAGCTAACTACCTGAAAATGACATGGTTCCTGAAGGAAAGCAAGAAAGTGTTAACACAGAGGTAAGGAAAGTATTTGGAACTAAGTTCACATCAGTAGCTCAAACAGGCAGTTCTATACTGCCAATAAATCAATCCCAACTCAGTGACCCTATAATACAGAACAGAGTTGGTTCCTTAAGAGTTGAGATGAATGTAAATCTTAAGGAGTTGGTAACAGACTTTGGGGATGGCATTCCAAAGAATATTCAAAGCACAAGAAGTGGCACAAGAAGTCTTTAAACCAACCTGGGGTACTGTATTTGTGCCTTAGGATAATCACCCATGTAAGATGAAAAATGCAGCCTTTACGCAAAAGATAAAAGTTCAAAAGAGCTAGGAAAGAAGAAGAATGGAAACAGGAAATACAAGGAAGAACTGGGCAAAGCAGTATTATATTGGGTGATTTTAATCAATGATATAGAATAAAATGTATGAATTGACTGTAGGGAATTTTCTACATAAACCTTCACTCAATTCACAACAAATGGGAAGCAAACAGAGATGTCTTTATTGTCCTGGAAGTCTTAGCCAGAACTATTAGACAGCAAGAGAAATCAAAGGCATCCAAATTGGCAAAGTATTTGCAGGTGATGATTCTAAATGCAGAAAATCCCAAAGACTCAACAGGACAATTGCTTGAAATGGTAAGTTTCAGTAACGTGGTAGGTTATAGATCAACATACAAAATCAGTGGATTTCTTATGTTTACACTAACAAAGTACAAAAGGAAATCAATGACAACAATAGCATTTAAAATAGCCACCTAAAAAATAAAAATTAAGGATTAACCTAACCAGAGACACAAAACACTTGTACAAAGTCACAAAACACTGCTAGAAACAAATAAAAAATAAACCTCACTGTCATCCAGTCAGTTTGATTCATGAATATGTCCCTATGGGTTTCTGAGGCTGTATCTCTTTGTTTGTTTGTTTTGGGGCATCACTGCCTTCTGGTGGGAGTAGGAGGCCCAGCCTTACTACTGGAGAGCTGATGCTGGATTTGAACTGCCAATCCAGTGTGTCACAGTCCCATACACAACCACTATGCTACCGGGGCTCAGTGAGACTGTATCTCTTTACAACAACAGAAAGCCTCCTCCTTTCTCCCATGGAGTGGATGGTTGATAACTTCCAACTGCTGACCCTGTGGATCAAAACTCAGTATTTAATTGTCACTATGTTCCAGGGTCTTCACAAGAAACCAAAGGAGACCTATGTGTGGGGAAGATACCATGTTCATGGATATGAAGCCTTAACATGAGGAAAATGTTAACACTACCCAAAGTAATCTATAAATATAATGCAATTCTGATCCAGATCCCTGCTTTATTCTTCAAAGAAATAGAAAAAGAAGGTTTAAATCCAGCAGCAGCTCTCCAGGAGCAAGGCTGGGCTTCCTACTCCCACCAGCGCAGTGATGCCACACACACAAAAAAAAAAAAAGAAAAAGAAAAACAAATTACCAACTTTATATGAACATGAGTTAAGTAAAGCAAAGCACTACAAAATTAGAAGAAAAAAGCAAATAGGCCTTCTAACTGTTATGGTACGGTAACAGGTATATAAACCAGTAAAACAATAACGACAAAAACCAACAAAAGAATAGAGAACCACAAAAATAAACCTACCTACAGACAACTGATTTTTTTTTTTAATATGGAATGCTTCATGAATTTGCGTGTCATCCTTGCACAGGGGCCATGCTAATCTTCTCTGTATCATTCCAATTTTTCAGTATATGTGCTGCCGAAGCGAGCACCAGACAACTCATTTTTTGACAAAGAGCCAAAAGACATGAAAAGGTCTAATCTCTTCAACAAATGGTGCTGGCAAAATTGGGTTTCCATTTGTTGATGAGTGAAACAGGAACTACACTCCACAAAAACTAACTCAAGTTGGATAAGCGACCTACATGAAAAACCTAGACCTATACCAATACTCAATGAAAATATAGGGACACATAGTATTTAAATAGACTGAAAAATTATAACAGATGCCTACTATCTCTTAAAAACAAGACAATGCACATCAAAAGATTTCATCAAATTAGTTTTAAAAAAAAGGAAACCCATAACCTAGGGAAAACTTTAGACAAATCTATAGAAAACTGTAAAACCTGGGTAAGAAAACACTACACAACCCAATTTAAAAATAAACAGAAAACATTGTGGTAGTTACATAACCTAGTGCAGCGGTTTTCAACCTGTGGGTCACAACCACTTTGGAGGTTGAATGGCCCTTTGATGGGGGTTGCCCAATTCAGAACAGTAGCAAAATTACAGTTAGGAAGTAGCAAAGAAAATCCATGAGGTGGGGGG